>NDGN011491009.1:0-18783 GCA_002564285.1 Tympanoctomys barrerae | reverse complement strand
GGGCACACCTGTAAGAAAAGACCTGGAAGAGTGTGTACTAAGGTTTGATGTGGCTGCTTTTAAACTAAGGCTTTGTCTTTTTCAGAGTCCATGTATTCTTCTGGGATCCATAGGACTTCCCCAATATCCCATTATTTACCTCAGCTCTATGAGGACTAGCTTGAGTCTCATAAACTTAGTAAGGTGAATTGCACTGGATTTCTAAACTAAATTTACACTGGCATCCCACAGCCTGTTTTCGCAGATTCCTGGGCCCCAGCTGAAACCATGAATGATCTGTATTTTAATAACTATAGGAAATCAATTACATGGAAACTATAAAACAGATGTGCTTTCACTAATCAATGTATTCCATACCTCTGTGGCTTAAGAGTAGTGGTTTAAAAATAATCCTTGTGACAGACTTAGTGAAAAATTACTTCTTCTAAATAAGGACATTTTCCAGTCAAGTGATATAAACCGATTCCTCGCTCTGCTCACCACTTACAAAATGATGTATTTCTTCTGAACGCGTACGTGCACGTGTCTATGTAAAGAAAGTTGCTTACCAAAATGCTGCCCTTTTCTTTGTTGTTTAATGTGGCTCCAGGAGGAAAGTAAGCTGTAGCACTTGTTGTGACGTCCAGACTCCTACAAAGGTTGTCCTGCGCCGCACAGTCCATCCACCCCACGTTAACAAGACCATCCTAAAGTGGAAAGAAAAAACGTGCTATGCTGTAAACAGAAAAGAGGATTTTGCTTTACCTAGCCCCCAACCCCATTTTTCCATTGTAAAATTGTACTTTCTTATTAGTATTCAATAACTTGAGGTAATAAACTGCAATTTTCCTTTGATATTAAACATATTCTCATAATCTGTATAATTTTTTTGTTGATTAAAAAATTGTATTTTTAATCTTTTATTTATTTGGTACAGGGTCTTGCTATGCAGCTTGGACTCATAGTGATCCTTCTACTTCAGCCTCCCCAGTACTGGAATTACAGGCATGGGCTACCACACCCAGTTTCCGTGGCCAGCACAGCATGTGGTACTGGGGATCAAACCCTAGGCCCTTGCACCTGCTAGGTAGGGACTTAGACTGCGGGGTTATTTCCCCAGCCCTTTTGTTGATTTCTGAGATATTGTCTTGCTATAAAAATCAGGCTGGCCTTGAACTCATTTATGTAGCCCAGGCTGAACTCAAACTCACAGCTATTTTCCTGCCTCAGCCTCCCATATACTGGGATTTACAGGTGTGTGACACCACAATTAGTCTTTTAAAGAATTTGTACAGATTGAAAAAAATAACATTTATGCATTTTTATAGGAAGTATGCTGTTTAATAATCTCTTAGGCTAAAATCAAACCTGTGTGAGACGTTTGTATCATGGTTTCTCAGATATTCCGTGTCTACTACAATTAAGTTAGCACTTTCCCGGTTTTTACTTATTGGTGGTTAAGCTCTCAATGAGCTCCAAAATCCTATATAGAAAGTATTATTCCTCAGAACCTCAAGTTACTGCCAAACTGTTCTGGACAAAGCAACTTGGTAAACAAACACAGGATGAAGACACATTTAATCAGGATTCTAAATATAATGGGAAGAAAAGGGACATAAGCAATAATGGAGATAGCAGGTAAGAAGCTTCCGCGAGTTTGAAAGACACTTAACATATGGATTCTGAAGTCCAGTAAGTCTCAAGGTAGAAGAAATAATTCCACACCTATGCAAATCGTAACATAATTTCTGAAAATCAAAGTATCCTAAAAGCAGTAAGGATCCAACCTGACCTGGGTGGTGTTATATGGGAACATACACATTCTAAAATTAAGATTTACTTTATAAGAATTGAAGTGTTAAAAAGGGGCTGGGGATTTAGCTCAGCAGTATAATGCCTGCCTAGCAAGCTGGAAGCCTGGGTTCAGTCTTCGGGACCAAAAATAAAAAAGAAGTTAAAAATTTACAAAGTAAAAAAGTTACAGAAAACTAAGGTTAAACTTATTGAAGAAAGATTTGTATAGATGCACTGCAGCCTAATCATGAAGACTTCTAGTCACCATCGTGACGTCACGTCCTAGCTCTTCCAGAGTGACTTCAGACCTGCAGCTCTGGTAACGCTAAGTGCACTACATGCATGCTCCTCTCTGCCTTCTGCATCACTCTGCGGCAGTTCTAGGTTTACATACAGAGAGCACTGCGTGCCACAAGCCTGCTCCTTCAGCACAGTAACGCTGTAGAGCGTTGTGGCTCAAGAGCTCCCTCCACCTCCCGGGCGAGGCCTGCGCGAGTGGACGGGCTCACGCCCACATACTGAGGAAACTAAGGACGCTCACGACTACACATGTAAGAGAGTAACAACTGTAGGGAGAAACAGACGAACCTATGTTTATAGCGCAGGGATTTAATATGCTCACCTCAGAAATTATAGATCAAACAGCACAAAAATAATGCAGACATGAACATGATTAACAAATCTGATCTAACATAAAAACTACACCTGACATACACAGCCCTTCCTAAGCTCACGTATTACGTTCTAGTATTCACAACTCACTCTGGAGCCACACAGGGAGCTTCAGTAAGGTGAAAGAACCAACCTACAATGGAGCATGTTCTCCAACCATAACATGAAGTAAACAAAATAAACTAGCAGCAAAGTTTCAAAATGGTAAAAACACTAACACGTAACTAGAAGAATTCACACTAAATAATTTGCAGGACCTTGAAGTGAGTGAGAATGACACTACATGGCAAGAGTGAGCACAGCTATTTAGAGAAACATAGTTAGGACATATTTATCAGAAAATAAGAAAGTTTAGAAATATAAGTGTTCAAGAAATTAAAAATACTTGGAATCAATTTATAAATGTGCTGCTTCAGATTTTACAAAATAAAGGTTGCTTACCAGCATGCCGCTGAGCCTGAGCCGTGTCTGTGGAGCCAGACAATCTGAGGGGGGAAAACGTTATGAGACTAAGCTTGCACATGCACGCCTGTCTCCCAAAGAACCATGCTGATTCTGAGGCAATAACTGAGCTCTACTGTCAAATACTGACACCCTTCGTAGGAGCTGGATACGGAGGCCAGTCTCCCTTCACACACACACATGCACGTTCATTCTCTCCCTTGATTTCTCAGGATTTCTTGCTACAGCATGTGTCTACTTGGGGTCTTTTTCTTATATTTCTATTAACAATTTCCTTTATCCAAGAGACACCATGATTTGAGAAAAATAAAATGTAACAGATCTATCTGATAAGCATATGTAAGTAAAGGATCCTTAAAAATACCACCTGAAAAGAGGTTCCGCACTATTTCCATAATGGTTCTATAAATATGAATATTAGGGTACAATGAGGTCAGATTTGAGAAAATGGAATGGCAGCATTATGGGAGCCTAAGGACAATGGTAATGCAGTTTATCTAGGTGAAAAGTAATACAATGTTATAAACGTTAAAATTTTGTTCATGTTGTGGATGGACAGAAATCTAAAGTAGGCTAAAAAGAGACAAAATCTCTTAATGAATAACTAAATTTATGCTCAAAAGCAAAACCTTTCTTTCTTTTTTCTTTTTTGTATTTTAGGAAAAGATCTACAGGGTGTTCAGGGTCTCACTACTAGATTGGACTTGGAATGATCCACCTGTGTACAGTCTCCCAAGAGCTGGGATTACAGGTGTGCGCCCAGCACTGCAGGCCCGGGGATTGAACCCCTGACCCCTGCACCTGCTTGCAGGCACTTAAATCAAAAGAAAAACCTTTCTTTTTTTTTTTGCGGGACCGGGGATTGAACTCAGGCCCTTGCGCTTGCCAGGCAAGCACTGATTCCACTGAGCCATCTCCCCAGCCCCTAAGAAAAACCTTTCTAATACTGACCTTCCTACCACACGGTGGGAATGGGGTCAGTTTTAGTTACAATATACTGCTAACAAAGCAGCAGGGAGTGTGAGAGGTAAAGCGTGGAAAAAAGACCCACATGAGGATTTAACATATGAAAATGTAATACTAAATGAGGAGATTGAGTAAAACTGGGACCAATTTTTCACCAATCTAATGCAATATGATTTTCATTTTTTAATTTGGTTTGTGAGGTACTGAATTTTCAACATAATTTATGAAGAAGGTCCTAGATATGAGAATGTCATCTTCATATACTTTTATAAGACAAACATGTACATATTTTATATATATAGAGAAGCAAAGTCCATCTTATTATGGACTCTGGGAGGGATTATACCCATTAACAACTATTACTGCAAACTGCCAAAATATACCTGTGGCTACCAACGGTACAATTAGTACCTCTGAAAGCTGAAGAATTCATTCCCAAAATGTACAAAGGATCCATTAACAAATTAACTGATAACTTTTTGTGTCTAAAATAATAAAGGTAAATACTTATTAAGTAAAAGAATTGCAATCTTGGGATTAAGTTGTAGTTTCAAATCATCAAGTGAGTACTGAAAAGTTAATTTTCAGTAACATACTTAAGACTTTTAACACCTGAAATTTCAGTATCATGGTCTTCATTCTAACAAAATAACAGATAAAATTACCTCCTCCTTTAGAGCAGAAAGTGATCAGCCAGCCAATACCAGCAGCAAAAGCAGTTTGTATGGAGTTAACAAAATTCCCTTAAAAGAAAATAAAGCAAATTTCTGATCACCTGTTATTTAATAATGAAGTTTTCCAAATGACTTTTTTCCCAGTCCCACCCTTTTCCAATTCACTTTGAATATTACAATCAGTTACTTTTCTAAAACTCTTCTTGAGTATGTCAAAATCTCTGCAAATTTTTCATCACATGAAATCTATGTTCAGTATGTCCTTTAGAAGGAAACTGCAACTGGCGAGGAGAGCCCTCGTGTTCCTGCAGCCACCCTTCTCTCTCAAGGCTTCCTGTCCATTTCCACACAAGATGGTGTTTGGCTTCCTTCAAGAAGTATTTTTTAACTTCTCCTTTTTCCAACAGATTGTTTCACATAATTTATGCTTTTCTAAGCTATCTCTATTTTTTTTTGCGGAACTGGGGCTTGAACGCAGGCCCTTGTGCTTGCCAGGGAAGCACATCTCCCCAGTCCTAAGCCAACAGTACTGTATTGTAGTTATTTGCTCGTTCTTCCTCATTCACGTAATGAAGTTACTGATGGCAGGACCGCTGCCCTAGTATGTAACAGTTTCTGACACACAACTTGGTACTTAATAAAAGAAACATCCCTTTAGACAGAAACACAATCATTCCATTTCATGGAGCATAAACAACCAGCCTGAAGTCACTTGATATATTAAAAGTGTAAGTTTGTTTGTTTATTTATTTATTTTTAGTGGTACCAGGGATTTTTAGTGGTACTCAGGACCTTGCACTTGCCAGGCAAGCACTTACTCCACTGAGCTATCTTCCCAGCCCTAAAAGCCTAAGTTTAAAGATGATTCTGAACTTTAAAACTTAACTGGCTAGCAAGAATTTACTATGTATAAAAACACAAGAGGGAAAAAAAGAGTCAAGGTGTATTATGGACAGGTACAAATTCCCTATGATGTGATCACTATATATTTACATATATATCAAAAGCACAAACAAAAGCCAACACTTAGATTATTAAATAGCAGCATTTTGAAAGATGCCTTTTAATCTGGTCCCATTTCACCCACTTCCCACATCCTAAATGTAGTTTCTATGTAGAACTCGTTTGCTATATACCTACTACCAGCAGAGAAGCAGAGCAATGACACAGTTCCCTTTTAATCAGCATGGGAAAATTATTAAAACTGTCAGTATTATGATCTTATGGTTATGCTGCCATCATAAAACTCAAAATACCAAAAATGTATCCTTGAAAATCAAACAAATTAAGAAAACAGAATCACCTGTTGACAGTTCTGTCACTGAGCTTCTCACATGCTGCATGGCAAAATTCACTAAACTCTCCTTTGATCTGTCGCCATGGTATTTCACTGCAGCCTATTTTTATAAAAAGGAACATTGTTTACATTTTCTTTTTAAGACTCACTAAAATGGCAAATATTCTGATTTTCCATTATTTTGAATAATTCAGTAAAATTCTATCCATCAGAAGTATATTTCCAAATGATAACTCTGAGAATCTTTATTTGATAAAATCTATCTTGTGTAGAATACAGTTTAATTCTACTTATGAAATATTTTTGTTTTAGTTTCATCATTGCCAATTGGGAAAAAGATTAGAACTATATTCAAAGAGTATCTACAAAATACTTTGCAAACTGCAAAGCACAGTATGTGTAGTGAATAAATTATGCTAATTAGCAAACATTTAATGTTAAAATACAACAAAGTCAAAGTCATGGGATATAAAGATTCCTAAAATAATCCAGCTGTTTACTATTACTGGAGGGCACCTAACAGAAAACTTGAACTCTACAAATTCTTATGCTGCATTGTTGTTAGTATTCATTTGTTACGAAGTTCCAACCCGAAAAATGCTACTGTTGCCCCTTACCATTCCAGACCTGAAGATGAAGAGGCTTGGGTAACTGCTGACTCCTTTCATTCGGCAAAGCATTCGATCATCACCACAGTTTACAGCTCCAATTCGAAGTAACCCATCCACTTCTTTAGCAAATTCTCTCCACTATGAGAGAGAGAAAGGGCAACAACTTCTCTGCTAAGAGCACTGTCCTTTACATGAACATACTTCATTAGAATTTTTATTGAATAAAATCATCCCTCTGTAAAAAGCCCCCAATATATTAAAAACTATGCACAAATAACAGATCAATCAGAAATAAAATTTCAATAATCCAAATGTAGAGAATACGTACAGTGGGGGCTAAATCATGACAGTGTGAACATCCTGGGGAGTAAAAGTTTACAAACCACAGTTCTCCAGAATTAACAGCAGCATCTAAAAGCACATAAACAGAATCAAAGATTTGCTGAGGTTAGTGCATGTTTTAGTTTAAAGACTTTTTGTTGAGACCAGAATAGAAAAATTTATTTAGTCATGAATCTTTTTACACTGCCTTTATCGTTTTCTGTAATTTTTTAATGAAAAGATAACTTTAAATGTCAAATTAGTAACTTAAAAACAAAAACTCTCCTAAGTTCATACTTACAACAGAAACAACCTTGAATTAAAAAAAAAAATAGAGGACTGGTGAGATTGTTCAGTGGACTAAAGTGCCTGCTTAGGCAAGCGCAGGGACTGTGGTTCGATCTCTCCAACCACATACCACAACAGCCCTGCCTGTAATCCCAGTGCTAGGGAGGCTGAAGAAAGGAGGATCACTACGAGTCTGAGCTGCATAGTGAGACCATCTAACAATCAAATACATTAAGAAATAAATAGAGCTGGGGATATAGCTCAATGGCACAGGCATCTGCCTAGCAAGTGCAAGGTTGTGAGTTCAATTCCCAGTATGTATAAATAAATGATAAAAAGGTAGATAAAAGCTATCCAAAGGGGTGGCGTGAAGACACAACAGCCAAAATCATGGATGAGTTCACGTGGATGACAGGAATAAAGAGCAACAGTAGAGTGACACTCAGCACTCCCAGGACCTGCAGTGCGGGCCGCACTGCCTCAGGAGTTCCAAGCAGCCCACACTGCAGCCCCGCAGGAGGCAGATCAGAGCTGCGGAGATTACCTTTAACCTCTGCCCTCAATGGCAATTTCACTGGAAATCCACGCTGATTGAGAAGTATAAACTTATGGCTTTTATCATATGAAACATTAATATATTTGTTAAAATAAAAGATTTGAACACCATATAATGTTAGCCATGGGTGTATTATATACTATTATCTACAAAACAATTTGGTGCAAAATTAAAACAAATTCATTCATCTAAAAAACAACATTCTAAGGATGTGCTCTGATATTCAAGAAAAAAGAAAGAGCAAATTTGCTCTGGGTTAAAGGTTTTCAGATACAGAACTTCCATACCAAAATCAGTTATCTAACATGAAACTTCATAAATTATAGGAAAAAGTCAAAATATGCATATGATGCTCAACAGTACAGCTGATTCAGGTTAACTGGGCACACACAGGACTCAATGTGAGTGAACACTGAGTCTCGGGGAGTCAAAGTTCATAAACCACATTTTCCAGAATGAACATCTTCGGCCAGCAACTGGTACTGCTGTGGGTAGGTCTTAAGTGGAATGAATGCAAACTTTAACAGAAAAAAGGAATTACCTTATACTCAAGATGGTTATTTACATATAAAAAGAGAAAGTGTTGATCAACTGAGGGATTACTGCTCATGGTCTTAAGATGAAAACATGAGGAGGGGCTGGTGAGATGGCTCAGTGGTCTAAAACACCTACTGAGAACAAGCTTAGCAATGCACAGGGACCGTGGTTCAATCCCCCAGCTCCACATGCCAGCCAGCCCCGCCCCCTGATGGGCTGAGCTGGCCACACACACACAAATAAAAATTAAAAAAAAAAGATGAGGAGAAGCAAATCTGAATGCCATGACCCCTGATCTTGTTTACTGGGACAATGTCTAGTCTTAGTACTTTGTTTTCGTAGAACACTCTAACACCCTTACCCATTTCTGATTTTTTTCCCCCAGTTCTGATTGCTGAGCAATAAGAACTAGTTTTATTTTAAATTATTTTAATACTATATTACCACAGCAAGATGAAGTGATCTTGCATAACTCACAGACCCAGAAAAGAATATATTTCAAAATATTCGGCCCTAAGTCCCACAACTACAATTAGTATTTGTTAGTATCTTTACAAGTACAATTAATAGCTTCTGTTATACAGAGAAACACAAAAATGCAGAAGTGCTTTGAATTCTTTCTTGAGCCACTTTCCAAAGAATATTGGTATTATATGACACTATTCATTAAGAACTTGCATATACACATGATGTTCTTCTTTTTTTTTGTTTGTTTTTACAAATGTTTAATACCTAGAACTTGACTATCACTGATCTGCTACTGGATTATAACACAAAAAGGTTAAGACATATGTAACGGAAAGAATATTTTTAAATCTCTGAAACTAGAATTGATTAGTCACATTCTTCATTTCTGTTCTAAAATTGAACATTTAAAGGTACCTAGTAATGGTTAAAATGAATTGTCAACTTAAACTAATTCTCTAACAACTGGAAAACTGGACAAAATATAAAAGACCTTTGTTGAAAGCAATAGAGAAGTACGGATGCAGTGAAATTTAGAGGGCCAAGGTGTGGGAAAGGGTAGAAACCAAAGAGCCAACATTTGCCAGTCTGAGAAGAGGCAACTGACAAGCTAGAAAATAAGAGATTCCATGTAATTTTCTAGGCTAGAAGGATTAAAGGAGTTCAAGGCACATTTAAGGAAGTGTTCCAGAAACAAAGATGAACTGGAAAGTGATGAGTTCCAAAGTCCCAAAGTCTCAAACAGTTTCGGAACCTCTTCACTGTACTGCAATGAAGCTTGAGCCTGCTGGTGACCCTATCCAGAAGAATGCGTAAATCCTTACTGCAAGAAGAGAAATGCATATAAACTTTAACATAATTTTATAATTATTTCTAAAAAAATAAGACTAAGTAACTCAAGCCAACAGAGATAACTGGCAATAAGACCGATAACCAAGCAGGCTAATGTGGTTTGTACACATAAGCACAGCCTGCTTCTACTAATGTGACATCTTCCCTCTGCTTCTCCAACTAAAACTTTAGGATTGTCTTGCCTTAGTCTAGTGCCATAGTAACACAAAGAGTAGAGATCAAAGGGAATAGTGGCAAATAGGCACTGAACCTATCAATATATATATTTTTTGTAGTAGCAGGGACTGAACTCAAGACCTTGCGCACGCCAGTCAGGCACTTATGCCACTGAGCTGTCTCCGTAGCCCTGAACCTATCACTATTAATCAATCATTCTGAATTAGCTCTTCTGTGTGTTGGCTGTAATTCACTTAAATCTTCCCACTAGAGTTGTGTGAAGCATTAGCAGTTGCCAGCCTTTGTTTGCAATGAAACACCTGGAAAAGGCTGAACCTTCGCTCTCTAGAAGTCAAGTCTCATCTAGGTGAACTCACGGCTTGCTCTGCAGGCTCTGTTCAGTTCCTCTGGTTCTATCTATAGTTCCAATGTGAGGGTATTTTTGACTCTCTTGGTCCATGAGACACATACTAATATATAGATGAATGAGGACAACATTCATTCAAGAAAAGCTATAGGTTTGTACAATGACATGCCATAAAATTATTATTCCACCAGTTTGTGGTATTAGTTTTATCTACCAATAATACAAATAAATAAAAATTTTGTTTTTGTAAACAGAACTTGCCCAAGTGTTTCCATTCAAGATTGGTAGCACAGTGATAAAATGACACATACTTTTTAATGCCTGAGCTCAACCATATAAAAATTTAGAAAAAAAGGTAAGCACTGCTTAGAAGAAACAAATAGTATGAAACCAAGCAGTGGTAATATATCTTCTATCATGACAACACAGAAAAAACAATATACATATTTTTTGGAACTGGTAAACTATCTTAATTTTCTAAATTAAATATAATTCTAACAGCAAAATAAAACTGGAATTTCATTTAAAATATAACTTACTGGTTTGAAGTAGAAAGCAATAAACCTATTTTATCACTGTACAAAGGCTAAAAATTTAAGAATCTAATCCAGTTTTACAATTTTTCTAATATGAAAAGGAAAATAAAGGACTGTATTTTTTTTTTTTTAAAGACTTATTTATTTGTTACAGGGTCTCAGACTCAGGGATCCTCCTGTCCTAAGCCTCTCCAGTACTGGGATTATAGGTGTGTGCCACTGCGCCCAGTTTCAGTGGCTGGCACAGTGTAGGGCTGGCCCAGCAAGTGGTGCTGGGGATCAAGCCTGGGGTCCTTGCAGTTACCAGGCAGGTGCTTAGACCACCAAGCTATCTCCCTGGCCCCAAGAACTGTATTCTTACATCAATGTTCACACAAACCATGGGTCACATTAAGTCTGTTTTCAAAATAACCACACACTTACCCAAAACTCTGGAATAAAAAAGCTCTAAAACTGGAAGTTCTTTGCAAGTTTGTAGTATGCTAATTAGACATCCAGACTTGGTCTGAATGGATACGGGGCTATACACTATTCCTACTTCTTTTACTTGGTACATAGACTTATGTAATTTCTGCAGTAGTAGTAGTGTTTTTAGTTTGGTATACTGTCTCATAGGCTGCTAGAACGTTTAATAAAGAGTATATGCCTTTATAAATTCCTCAAAATTTCTAACTTTAGAATTATAATTGGATTTAGGAATAGCAGATAAACTGAACTTGCACTACTTTTAGAAAATCTACGTGCTCACAAACTTACCAAATTCTCCTCTTTCCAGTGTTATGATTTCAGGATCATCATCATAAATACCTAATTTAAAAAGTATATCAAATAATTAAAATTCCATACAATGACCTACCACATAAAAAGATCATTCACTCTTAATAAAAAAAATCATAATAATTCTTAAACCTAAATAATATGCAACAAACTGAGAGAAAAATCAACAGGAAGTAGTATTTTTGGTTATACTCGTTTTTGGTGTTTTTTTGAGTCAGGGTCTTGCTATACAGTTCCGGCTAGCTTGGAACTCACTATGTAGCCCAGGCTGGCCTTGAACTCATGGCAATCCTCCTGTCCCAGCCTCCTGGGTGCTGGAGTTACAACAGGCATGCACCACCATGTCCTGCAATACAAAAGGAGAATGTTTCATGAATTTGTGTGCCTTCCCTGCGGCTCTGTACCTCTGTACGGTTCCAATTTTAGTGCATGTGCCGCCAAAGTGAGCATAGTGATACACTTAGTGATCTAAACATACTCATTTCCTGAAGTGGCCTGCTATCGGTAAGTTAGCAGGTGGGTGAGCTCCTAGTACTCATGTAGTTTTATCTCCACAAAAGCTTTCAATATTAAACTTATTTAAAAGTAATTATAGACTTACCAGAAGTTGTAAAAATAGCACAGACTCTTGTGAACCTTTACCCAGTGTTCCCTAGTAGTAAATAACATGTTAGCTGTTTATAATACCAATAAATGAAATGTACCACTTGGGAGGCTGAAAACAGGAGGTGCACTATGAATTTACATAGTGAGACCCTGTAGACCCTTTAATAAATACATAATAAAAGTGAGTAAATGGAATGTGTACATTGTTTGAACATTTTATGCACTAATGAGAAATTGTGATTTTAATTAACTTCAATTATAGTAATTAAAATTTATAATTGCTACTAATTATCTAGCTCTGTTGTAAGTTTTTTGGCAGTTAAAAACATTTTAAAATGATACATTATTATTAAAACCATGTAACCTGAAAATAATCCACTGGATGCAGACCAGGGGTCAGAACACTTTTTCTGTAGAAGCCATTAGTATTTTGGGCTTTGTGGAATGTGTGGTTTTTGTCATAAATACTCCACACTCAGCGCAAGAAGCCACAGATGAACATAACTGTATTCTTATAAATACAAAACTCTCCCTAGAAAAAACTGTGAAATATTTTACTTGGGCTAGTAGAAAGGGCTTCTTAGCCTGCATGTGAGGCCAGTGACTATGGGAAGTGCTGGCTACCTGAACATGCCCTGCCTTGCTAATCCCATTTACTTTGGCTGTCCAGTGGCTCCTTATGTGGCCCCTCCCTCCCTCCTGCCTCACTACTTCTTATTCCTGTCAGCCAGGAGGTGGACAGCGTTGCCAATGAAGCAGCCACCATTTAATTTCGAGTTTAGCTTTGCTGGGAAGTCCAAAGTTGACGTTTGAAAGGCTTCAGTATTTAGCTTTCTGTTATGCAAGTGTATATATTTTTATTAAGTAGCAATGCTTATTTCAAAAATGTTAAAATTTTAACCAATTTTCATTCATTTCTATACAGCAAATCTCTGTATACCAACTGATTTCCCTTTGAATTCCATTCCCATGACAAATTAAAAGGAGCTAATCAAAGTTACACATTAACTTTTCTTTTACTCAGATGAAAAACTTCACAAGCAATAAGGCTCCTTACCAAAATCATAGCGATAATAGTTCCAGCTCTCATACTGGCCTCCTTGGTTATCTTCAAGCCCTTTCTCTCCATATTTATCGTACTTTTTGCGTAGATCTTCATCTTTGAGTACCTCATATGCTCTATTTATTTTTAGGAAATCACCATGTGCATTTGGGTTGTTCTGTGAAAACATTAGGTATAACACATTTCATACACACAATCCAAATCTCTACAAAACCTTTACATGGTCCATAGATAATTTCAGATATGCTGGACACTACAGATACCAAGTGATATGAATTATCTTGGAATGAAATATTTTTCAGGAATTATTAAAAAAGTAATAAAAATCCACAATCTCCTCTTCAAAGGTTGATGAACATGCTCCTATGACTTAAATCACTTCTTAAAAAAATGCAGCTCAGACACTGAAACTCTCGATCTGAAAAATGTCACTTCTGAAATGGTCAGAATTGTAGACTATTTTTAAGCAAATTTACTAAAAAAAAGTATGCTTCTCTGCATTAGATAATTAAATGTTAGGGTAATAATTCAACATTGGTTTAGAAATGTTCCCTTATTGTTTTATAGATTGCTTTTCCAAGGATGCTTTCATTTAAACAATTCTTAGATATAGGCCTACCATTTCCTTATATGGGAACTTAAATTTTAAAATAAAAAACAAAAAATTTTAAATAGAATACAGATCTGAGGGAAAGATAACCAAATGAAGAGTTGCACCACTGGGCTCCAACTTGTGATCCTCCTGCCTCAGCCTCCAAAGTGCTGGGATTACAGGTGTGTGCCACCACACTCAGCTATAACTGGGGTTAAATGGGAGTTTAAGAGTTAACTGGAGAGTGGAGTAAGTGCTTGCCTGGCAAGCGCAAGGTCCTGAGTTCAGTCCCTGGTACAGAAAAGAAAAGAAAAAGAAGTATATTATTGGGCTGGGAAGATAGCTCAGTATAATAAAAACTTTCAAAAATTTAGTTTGCAATTTACCAGACACACAATTAAGTATTTTAAACTGAAAGCATATTGGGGTCCTCTCAAGTTTTTTGTTTTTAAGGAACTGGAGATTGAATTCAGGCCCTTGCACTTGCCAGGCAAGTGCTTATTCTACTGAGCCATGTCCTTGGCCCTTCCTCTTAAGTTTTAATTCACAGAACTTTCTGGAGTTGGAGATACAGTTCAATGGCAGAGCACTTGCCCAGTAGGGGGCCCAAGTTGAAAACCGAGTACCAAAAGCAAAACCAACCCGAGAAAACCCCAAACAAATAGTGACAACAGCAGCAACAACAAACCCAAACCAAAACCCAAAAACCTTGCTAACTCTGCTCAATGTACTGCAAGTAAAGTTGGAAAACACAGTGACGATTAAAGCATGCTATTATTACCTATTGCCATTAATTTTAGAAAGATATACTCTTGCAATTCTAAGGACATACTTCTTGCTACTATTCTACAGCACTTGATCTCAACCTACTTTATGGTTTTGGGATGAATATCATTAAAAATACCTCTGGAAAATGAGTTTACAAAGAAAGAGGCAACTGCGCATTTGTCACTGACATTTCTCCACACTGCTACATATAGAACGCTTTGCTGCTTCTGTTTTTGCAATACCAGTTGAACTAAGGCTTGTACATGTGACTGCTTGTAAGCATTCTGAACCCTTAAAGTACTTCAAGTATTCAATGTAGTAAAATATAATAATCACAAAATTAAAGTTTTACCTACCGGGTTTTTATCAGGATGTAACTTCAATGCTAACTTCTTAAAAGCTTGTCTTATTTCTCTACTGCTTGCAGTTTTGGATACGCCAAGTAAACTGTAAAAATCCTGATCTGTGCCCACTAAAACGGCCATATACACTACCAGAAGACAGAGAGTGATCCTTCTTAGGTCTCGGACACAGTCATTTTTATTCAGCCAGCCTCCCATCCTCCTTCTTAGACAGGCTCTGGTAAATGTGGACATGAGAGACACTTCAGGGTCAGGCAGAGCAGACACACCAAAAAACTCAGCAGCACCTGGGTCCACATTGATTCCAGGGTGAATCAAGCATCATATGATCATCTCCAACCATCTAAGTCTGCAGAGAGGAAACCAGGGAGTTAAAATATACTTCAAACTTGAAGGCACTGACATCACCACACAATACCGTCACAAGTTCCACTTCTACTCAATAGTATATCAGCGTGAATGCGCCAGGATCTACTCATTTCACTACTTCAATATTCAAACAGCCAGATTTGTGAAATTGGTCAAGATACCAGATAAGGGGGTGGGGGGAGGCGACAGCTACCTAGAACTTAAATATGTAACACAACAGGAACAATTTATACAACCAGAAGGCTCTGATTATTTAGCATCAGAACACCTGCATGAAAATAAAAACGATTTCCTTCCTCTTTCTACCTGTTTGTTTTGTTTTGTAACACTTCTTCCTTTTAAGCACCCACAAAAGCTATTTCATTTTTTAAGTTAGATCTCACTGGCTGCATATGACCTTTGAGGGTCCCAGAAGGATACAATGCACTTCCAAACGGTACATACTTTTCACCTCTTTGAAAAGTGTCAATTACAGTTACAGCAGGTAGCTTTCCTAGACAACAGGGCAGCCTTCCCTGTTTTTAAAGGTGCTTACACTGAATAACATCTTGCAGTTTATAATGACAAGAGTAATTTCAAAAATTAACATTAACTTTACTGCAAAATTCCTTTTTTTGGTATAAATAAAAATAGGAAAAGAAACTTAAAAAGAGAAAGGAATCAGTTATAGACATCTCTGGAAGGTAGAAAAAGAGCCAATCATTTTAGCACATTAAACTAGTAGTTTCTAGGATACAACTTCGAAAAATCTACCTCTCCCAGCATCCTCGGCTCCACCCTTCATTTTTATCCTACGTGTATCTTAAAAACATTTTCCCCTACCGTTGAACGCTCGCCTATTCATCTTACCAAAGCTACTTTTCTAAAGTACACTGATAAAGAACAGGAAACCGCCGGCCTGCAACCCATCAGAGGGCGCATCTCAGCCCTGGCTCGGGTTGTGGACTGCGCGAAGTGGCGGCGCGGGTGTGGGCGGGGCGGCCAGGTGGGATCCGCCACCAGGTGGGCGGCGGGGCCAGGTGGTATCCGCCACCAGGTGGGCGGCGGGGCCAGGTGGAAGCCGCGACCAGGTGCGCGGTGGGGCCAGGTCGGAGCTGCAGCCAGGTAAGAGCTGCGGCCAGGTGCGCGGTGGGGCCAGAGGAGAGCGAGGCCCCGTGGGCGCCGCGGTCACCCGCACCGGCAGGGCTCCGGGATTCTCCGCCGCTCCTCTCTAGAGCGCAGGAAGGGCCGAGGACGACTGTCCCGCGCCTGAGGTCGGACTAACGCAGCCAAGCGATAAACCGGGGCAGGAAGCGGCCGCTCGGGCAGGGCGGAGCGGTGCGGAGGAGGACGCGGAGGCAGGCGGACGCGACACCCCGCCAGCGGCCGTCGGGACTGCGAGGAGCGGACCCCGGCTCGGCGCCCCTCCTGTCCCCTTTTCCAGGCTGGGCAGGCCCCGCCCAGCCCGCGCCCACCTCAGGGTCGCCTTCGGCAGCTACCCGCCCACCTCGTCCCGGCGGTGGACGCCAGCCAGCAAGCTCACGCTGCGCGCGGGCGCACCCACCCACCGGCCGGCCGCGGAGTGGAGCTCGGGCTGCGGGAGGACGCGCCGCACCACGCCGCCGGCCTGAAGCGCGCGCCGCTTGCGCCGGTGCCGGTTTCCACGGGAGCGGGGCGGGGCCTGCCGCGGGGCATTGTGGGAGAGGCGTGGGGGCGCGGCGGCGCGAGGCCCGGGGCTGCGGGCGGGCGGGCGGGCGGGCGGCGCGGGGTCAGGGTGACGTGGCCTTCGCGGGATCCGGCTCCAGGTCCGGGTCCTGCCCGGGTCTGAGGGACGCGTCCGCACGCGCAGCCCACACCCTCCTAGCCGAGGGGACTGGCGCAGGCCGCCGGCGGAGGGAGGCCCGCGGAGCTCGCCCCTTCCGGGGCCCGTTGCCAGGGTGACGGGAAACCGAGGGCCGCTCCTCGGCGCTAGAAACCGAGACAGGATGTGTGGTTAGTGGGTGGTGCACGTCGAAAGGAGAAATTTGGCGAGAAAGGGGAGTTTATCAGCACTTACACTGATTCACCGTCAGCCTAGAGAACTGCATAGGCAGTGGGATATTTTTAAGAAAAACATATATTCCCGATTTTGCGTGCGCTTGTCAATAAACGTTTGAGCATCCTAGCGTTACTTCCTGATTTTTCGGGTCCTCTAAACTAGAAAATTGGGATATTAACCATTTATCTCCTGAATGGTACAGAATCAAAGGGCAAACTGGCTCACGCAATGCAACAAAGTAACTACATCAAAGGCGAAAATGTGATGAAGCTGATACCTGGTTATATCAACCGTGACATGAAATAAGTTGTAGCTTATAAATTACATTGGGTTATTAAATTTTATGACTATATAGAATTAATGGATATTAAGATTCCTAATATATTGTAGGGAAGACGAGGAAGTAGAATGAAAACCAAAGAAATAGTAGAAGCAAACGATATTTGTGAACAAGTCTAAACACATTTATTAAGCATTCAAATAATCATAAGCTGTTGGACGTTATTATACCTATTTAGCGGTTGAAAAAATTGAGACGATGTGTGTTAGAACTGAGATTCACACCTACACAACGTCCTCCGGAGATTAAGATAGTAATCATTATGCCATACTCTAAGCCAACAAAATTCTAATTACGACGTAAGGCAGACAACTGGAGTATTAGGGGCCAGATTGCATTAAAATTTTTTTTATTTTAAAGAGAATAGAAAAATAATACATAGGACATTAGAAATGATACACAATTTCAAAAACAAGATGATAAGTATTTAACAGTGGTTAAATACTCCCTATATTATCTATAGCTCTCCTCATAACCTTCCTGGTATTGCCTCCTTATAATAGGCTAGGAGTAGAAAAAGCTTACTGGGAAACAGGAATGGGTCCTGAGGAATAGAAGGGGTTCTGAAAGTGGCCCATTTTTCCAAGAATCTTTTATAGGGAAAGATCTCAAGGTACAATGTGGGTCAAACTGTAATCAACCAGTAAGATCACAAGTATCGCCCCTTAGCTAATATTGATCCAGTAGGGGAGTGGAACACATAGCAAGGCGTACAGCTGACATCATTAACCGTGGCTTACCTGTGACTTCTGAAATAGAAACATTTTGGGGAAGAGTTGGACCCAGGTATTCAGGTCACCCACCTAATGGCTGATGCGTAGCTAAACTTAATGGGCTGCGTGGTCCTAATTACAGTATAATCCCAAATTTCCATTCGTCTTTTAGGGAAGTATGAAGGTGTCATCACTGTGATTTTAACCTTGCAGCCTTACCTTCTTCAGCCACATGCTGATGTTTCCACCTTCACGACTTCCTTGTGAGCCCAGCCCCTTTCTGACTATATTAATTTTGATCTAACTTAACCTATAACACCATGAGTTTATACCTATACTTCCAACTGCAATATAATGCTACAGGAATCAAAATTTATTAATTCTACATTTCCTCCTTTCCATACATGTGGCATTTTTCTCTGCCAGTGAAACCCCAGGTTCTCATTTTTTAAGATCCACAGTTTCTAATCTCTTCTTGCCAATGCCAGTCTCTCCCTGGTGCAGCTGCCCTCCTTCTCATACTTGCTGAGATTCCACAGCTTATGCTAAACTGCTCACTTGAACAGATTCCCTGCTTACTGCTCATGGGTTCCTGCCTGTGCCAGGCTGTTCTCTCATAGTGACCCTCGCTCTGAGAGGGCTC
>NDGN011491007.1:0-19865 GCA_002564285.1 Tympanoctomys barrerae | reverse complement strand
CTTTCTTTCTTCCTTCCTTCCTTCCTTCCTTCCTTCCTTCCTTCCTCCCTCCCTCCCTCCCTTTCTTTTCTTTTCTTTTCTTGTATTCTAGGACAGGGTCTACAGGGTCTCACTGTGTAGATTTGACTCATACTGATCTGTCTGTTCAGCCTCCCAAGAGCTGGGATTACAGGTGTGTGCCACCACTCCCAGTCTCAATCATCATCCCAGCATGCCATGGGACAGGGCCAGCACAGCGGATCGGGGATCAAACCCCAGTCGGCCGCTGTGTCTGGTTAAGCAGGCACTTTAATCTGCTGAGCTATTTGTCTTCTTTCAAAAGGAAAAAAAAATAAAGGTCAAAACATGACTTGGTCTATTTATTTGTCTTCTTCTATTGATTAGTTCAAATGCAATGTTACTTGATTATACTCTGTTTTTGCAAAGCATGAGCTAAAGTTGTTTCCTAACTTTTTATGTGCTAATAAATTTCAAAGCTACTTATAAGCCTGGTAATGATTCTCCAGAGCTAAGAATTGAGGGAACATCTGTATCTGTCTTTGCCAGCTCTTCCATTTCCCAGCGTAATTCCAAACTCCCACGGGAGGAAGGAACCAGAGGACAGTGTGTTCATTCTCAGCTACAAAATGAGTAGAGACAGGCCATGTGAAGAAAGGTGGGTGAGTCTCTGCCATGAGCTCAGCAATGGACAGGAGAACCCCTCTGCAATAGTGCTGGAGAGAAACTTTAAATAGATCTACTGCATTTACCCAAACAAGAAAACAGAGCACAGACTCCCCCACATGCACATACATCCCAGAAATATGCACAGAGAAGAGTTAACTAGTTTGCCTCTGAGGTGAGCAGGTGAGGGACAAAAGGCTCATTGAATTCCTTTTGTTTGGTTCAGTTGCTTTTAGACCACATACACACAAGACTGTTATTTTTTCATTTTGTAAAGTGTCAGTGGATGCAATAATGGAAAAGGTCAGGGTAATTACTGATAATTGCATGCTAATGTGATTGACTTCACCTCTTTCCTAAATGCCTGGTGTTCTCTCCAGAGGGTTCTGGTTGAACAAAAGAGCTAAACTAGACGCTCCAGTCCTTGGATGGCAACATTGGTAAACATATACTTGGGGGATGTTTAATCATTCTAAGGATAGTTGGAGGTCTAATAAAGACTGCTTCTGAATAGTCTGAATTTGAAGATGCAAGAAGGCAAGGAATAGGAATAGTGGGCAGCCATGTAAGGAGACAGCATAAGAAAACAGCTATTAGGGGTAAGAAGAGCTAACTAGCACCCACGGCCAACTGTGTCTGCATGCAGGAACCCCTGTGTCTTCACCCGTGGCCATCTCAGCCTGTGAACAAATATGCATGGGTGCTCGTGATTGATTGCTTTGTCTATCAGACAGATGATAACTGGGAAGAGTAAACAAGAGAAAGAAGGGTGAAAAGAGGCCATATTCATGTCCTGTAGCCCTAGAAAGGGAATGTGATAAAAAACCAGCAGTAGAGCGTGTTCGTGCTGCCCACTCTTGCCTCAGTGTAGTCCGCAGGGAAATTAGAAACAGGTGAGATAACGTTCTTATCTCCATCATGCTACAAGAGTGTGGTGGGGAGTGGCTGAGCAGCCTTGCGCAGCCAGGAGGGAGGAGATGAACAGTAAGAGGAGCAGGAATACACCCAGGCCCTGCTGGGAAGGGGAAGGAGCACTGTTTGCATCTGCGAAGAAGGGAGGGGTTTTATGCCCTACCACACGGGCTGGGGTAGTGGATTGACTTTGGTGTCTCCTTTTGACTCTAATTATCTGCCTGACCTTGGAAAACACCTTAAGCCTCTTGGATCCTTGGTTTCTCCATCTGCAGTGTTTTGGGAAAGTCAGGTGGGGCTATTGTACACAGACCCATAGGGCCCCTGCCCCCATAACTTTCCCCCTTGACTTACCGTTACTTGGGCACGTGTGTCTAAGCACCCAACTGGGGGTTGATATTAACAAAGAGAGCATAAGAACGCGGAGGTGAAATGCTTCATTTGCAACACGGAGGCTGCTATATCAATTCAGCTAGTGTCTCACGGCCTTTCGGGTGACATGAACATCTTTGCCTCTCTTCTCTTTTCTGTGCAATGCTCTAGGACATGCTCTCCTCTCCTACATACTTTCTTTCATGTCAGTTCCTGTGGTTTCTGTAACAAATTTCCAAAACCTGATGGTTCTGCAAAGACCTACTGTCTCATAGTTTTCAACACTACAAGTTCAAGATTAAAGTGTCTGTCTGCAGAGTTCTGAGGGCTGCGCAGGAAAAATCTGTTGTATTCACGTCTCCTCAGACGTGTTGCCTTGTTTGTAATCTTTGGTATTCGCTGGCCTGCAGAAACATCACCCTGGTACGTCTGTTCATCTTCACATGGAGCCTTCCCTGTGTTTGGGTCTTTGTATTCAAATTTCTCCTTTTTATAATGATTATGGTTGTGTTGATCTAAAACTGAAATCTATGTTAATAGCCTCATCTAAACTTTGTATCAGCAATGATCCTCTTTCCAAATAAAATCATGTTGTATAGTAATGGATGTCAGAACTCCTAGGTGAAAGGCAGCGTAACAGAACCCATCACAGTCCTCAATAGTGACAGTGAACCACTGGGTGGCAGTGAACCGGTGGGTGATGGAGCTGTGGCCTCCTCTTTCTGAGGTCTCACACTGGGTGATGCTCACCTATCAGAAGCCCCCCTGGGGGCTGTCTGAGTCAGTGGCGTGGAGGGGGAGTTACAAAATCTTTGAATCCTGGCTTGCTCAGAAGGCAGCCCCCAGGTCCACAATGGCAAGGGGGTTCCACCAGCAAATCCTTAGCTTGTCTTTGGCTCCAGTTGGGAGGCCATGATGTCTACTCAGCATTCACAAGAAGAAAACAGACTACTTACTGTCACCTGTCTGTTTTCTTTGCCTTTGTTTTCAATTGGTCCTGAATTTAAGAGAAGAAAAGTTGTGTCCACTAGACTGCACCAGAAAATCCTAATGTACCCATACCTAGAGGCATCCGTGGGGCAGTACAGGCTTCAGAATGTTCGGGAAGGTTCCGGAAGTTTTTAGAGCTCCCACTGCCTCTGCTCGAAATCTGTACTACCAGATAGAAGCCTGCTTTCACCTATTTGGACTCATGGTTGTTAGTTCTGCAGACCACTCTGGTGGCCCTGTGTCCCAGAGAAGGGGAGAGGGAGTCAGGGTTAAGGCTACTACAGACCACAGACATAAGAGCTATAGAGACTTCGGGTCTTTTCCTTTGGTCTGAAGAAACAGAATGGAGGATGTTTTAGGGATACCAGGATTCATTTGAGTTGGTGAGAAAAAGCTGGGCCTGCCTCCTTCCAGAAGGAAAGAAAGGTTTCCAGTGATCCAGGGGACAACATGGTCTCACTCAGGCACCTAGAGCCTATTGCTGATAACTTTTCCACGGAAAGAGAAGTGTTGAAGATTTCCTTCCCAAGGTGAAGAAGAAGATCCAAAGCTCAGTCCTCAGCTGTCCCTTGAGCACTACCTGCATCTCCCAAAACTGTCACTATAACTGCCTAGTGGCTGTTTTAGCATGAAGAGCCAGTGTCTATTTGTCTCTTTATCTAAAGGAGCTTGCTGTTGGTAAGAGGCCTGAGCCAAAAGCTGTGTGTGTGTGTGTGNNNNTGTGTGTGTGTGTGTGCGCGCGCGCGCACGCCAAGGTTCGGGACTTTGGGAAAGGCCAGTGACACTCTCTTCTGAGTGTAAAATTTAAGAGGATGATAATTAATGTCAGTAATTATGAAAAATGCATGCATTTTAGAATTGTGGTAAAACACATGCAATTTAGCATCGTAACCATTTTTAAATGTATAGTTTAGCAGTGTTAAGCACATTCACATACTTGTGCTAAATAATGCTGTGCTATTTTAGTGTAATGATTTTTTTTATCCAAATCAATGCAGAAAATCCACAATGAGCATATTACCAAAATTTGAAGTTAAGGTGGAATCAGCCTTGCAAAGTTCATCCTCACTTGTTTACTTTTCCTGACCCTTGCCTGGGCTCCCGGTTACTCAGCCCCTTCCTATCCATAGAGAGAGAAGTTGATACCCAGAGAAGCTACTTCTGTGACCCATCATCACGCAGTTAGTGTGTTTCTACTTCCAAAGACATCTTGTGTCAACACTGCATCCATCTCAAAGTTTTTATTGCAACATCTAGGACACAGCGCACAAGCAGGGGTGGGGGCCAGTGCCGTCCTGGGTCCCCCTTGCCAGCTCCACAGCCTGCGTGTCCCTCCTCCACTTCTGCGAGCATTCCATGGGCACAGCAGCCTTTCTGCAGCGTGAGGAGCATTGTGTCTCTTCCCACTAAGCAAGCTCTGGTGGCCGCACCAAAATAAGGAGGTGTGCTCTGGGTCACCTTCCCTCATGACGCTGTGCTAACAGTCCCCTTCCCGGAGACTCTGCCCCACACTAAGCTTCCTGCCCAGCCCCAGATATGCAGTGTTCTTCTCCTGCTTGTGGGTCCTTTGGTCTGGACCCTCTTTTCCTCTTCCCCTTTTCTTTACACTCTCCTTCAGCCTTAGAGTTCTACAGGAGGAATTCCTGGGTCCCTTACCCAGTGGCCTTCCTTGCCTCTCCACTGCTCTGCATGGGCCTTTGTTTTTCTCTCATGGAATTCATATACTAATTATGTACCATGGGTCAGATTTCCCTCTATACTTTTAGACCAGAAGTTTCAAGTCTTTGTCTCAATAGTCACTGGCAGAGCCCTGGGCACATAGTAGAAATTCAATATATGTTTGTGTGAAATAAGATACACCATGTGTTTATCAAGCTGCTGATGTGCATTTGGCTGAGCAGGAGGCTGAGCCCATCCTAACATTACACTATGTCTGTCCTAATTAGTTAAGGGAGGGGTGGCTTGCTGCACTGAGAAGTACTGGTGAACTGACTGCAGGTGAGAACAGCATTCGATCCACATTCACGAGACCCTGTTTTAAATCTCGATGCATAGTTCTCTATAGTGTGGATCAGGACAAACTGCTGAACTACTAAGTTTCTTACTTGAAACTGGAGAAAAACATAATATATCATTTAGAAAGTTGTCCTGTGGGCTAAGGGGTGATCAGAGCTATTAAAGAGTTATTTTTTTCCTTAAAGCACTACAATGTTATTATCTATTGAGTTTTAAGCTGCCTATTCATATGACTTCTTCCAAATGGAAGAGGAATCCAGGATCATAAAAACCAAGAGCAATATGAACACCTATAGGGACAGAATGCCCAAACTAACTGGTAACAATGTCTAAAAGAAAAGATGGTTGTTTGACAAAACTAACAGATATGGTGGTTTAATTAATGAGACATCAAAAGAAACCCATACAGGAAAAGAAGTAGTTAGGCAAAATAAATCTCATATCAATAGTGGTAGTCATACAAGTGAAGGTATTTCCACATCTGGGAAGAGTTTATAGCAACCAGGAGAGGTGCAAGATTCCTTGTTGCAGTGATTATCAGAAAGGATGGTTGTTGGGCAGGGAGCACAGCAGTAAGAGAAGGGCTATTCATGGATTTATTGATTAATTGATTGATCACACATTCATTCATCCGTGTATATAGTCATTCATCACCCATTCATCCATGCATGCAGTCTTTCATTCATCACCCATTCATTCATGCAGTCATTCATTCATTCATTCATTCAGGTACCAGGTGTTCTAGTAAAAGGGAATTGAAAATGATAACAGACATGATCTTCACATACTTCAGAGTATAACTTACAGAGTGACTAAGATCCCGCACACAAGCACACACGTAAAGGCAAAATTCTAAATTATAAGAAGAAATTGATCACAAGTTCAGAGTGCTTAAAAAGGCATTAGAGAATCCCCAAATAATATGGGAGGAAAATGTCAGGGAAGGCCTCCAGGAGTAAGAGTCATTCATGTGGAGATGGAACGCAGAGGCAAGAAGAAGGCCTTCTGCATGTTGGGAGTCCCGTGTGATGGCCTGAGGCAGGGAAGACCTCAGTGTGCACAGCAAGAGCACTGAGGCAACTGCAACACACACAGGGCGGGAGGATGCAGGCCTCTGGGTGACGCTGACCTGGAGGACTGGGCCAACTCTGTCCACGTAGGCAGACCAAGCCTTTTGTCCTCTTGGCCCATGGCGAGTGATACAGAGACAACAGGCCACAATAATCCACTCATTGCAGGGTGCAAAATGTTCTGTAGAATGGAAGAACAAATGGGAAGGAGGGAACATGACATGGGGTGAGCCCAGAGCAGAAAGTGTAAAGGAAGCAGACACAGCTAAAAACTGTAGAAAGGAGCTTGGCAATTCTTCAAAAGCTAGCCATAGAATCATACATGGCCCAGGAGTTCTGCTCCTAGGTGTTTCTCTGAAAGACCCAAGCACAGGCACAGCCACAAATACCCGCACACACATACTAACAACAGCATTATTCATTTACTGTAGCCCAGGGTGCACTGCGCCCAATATACCTCAGAGGATGGATGGTGTTGTCTGTGTCTCAGTCAGCATAAAAAGGAGTGAAACACTGACCCACACCACAACCTGGGGAAATCCCAGACGCACTGTGCTGAGTGGCAGAAGCCAGTCCCAGAGCTCCTACTGTGTGAGGTGTGTAGAGCAGGTAAAGCTTCAGAGACCAAGTGCAGTGGGTGACTGCCAGGGCCTGGTAAGAGAGAACAGATTTAGCTGTCTACTGGGATGAGGGTGTCCTTCAGGGAAGACAAAAATATTTTGAAACTAAACCGAAGTGGTTTAGACTACATTTAAAATATATCAAGTGCCATTGTGTTCATTTTAAAATAGCTGTTTTTATGTGAACTATCAATGACTTTTTTTTTTTGTAAATGAAAGAGAGAAAGTGCAGGGAAGGAAGTAGCCAGGAGGCAGAGGATCATGGCCAGAAAGTATCACTCGTGGACCAGGTGAACCCAATATCCATGGTTTCTTGTGTTCTTTGACCCTTGGATTTTCCTGAATTAAAGTCTTTATAGTTCAGTAAGTTTACAAAGAAATAAAAGAAAGCCCAAAAGAGGAGAAGGAGGAGGACTTTTTCCAACAGCATCCTGGCCTCAGTGGTCATGCAGGTACCAGGCACTGGCATGCAGAGCCGTTGTTCCTCAGGGCCCCTAGGGAGGTGCACAGAGGACTTATCCTTCAGAGCTCTCCACTTGAGTCAAGGACCATCCTGGCTGAGTACTTGAGAGAGAATATTCTTTCTTGACAAACTCCCTCTAAGAAGACCAAAGCCTAGAAAATCTTAATCAACTCCTGCACCAGGTGGTTTGTGAGCCTCTCACTGCAGATCTGGCTGGGGACATTCTGCTCTGGAAAGCACTGGTCTCTTAATCTATTTCAGCTGTAAGGAAGTGACAGAGGTCAAGGACGAATGACATTTAATCGTGTTTGCTAGCGAGGATGACAGTATGCCCTGCAGAGGAGGAATAAGTACTGTTGCTTTCTGTTCTGGAAAGAAGCTTATCGGCAATGCTTTCATTCATGCTAGCGAGGGGTGCCCTTCAGGCCCCACCAGATTGTGAGCAAGGACTAAAGCCAGCCTCTTCCCTTCAGCAGCGACAGGCCTGGTGCCACGGCCCCTGGCAGGCCTGAAAGGGACAGAATGCTTTTTCCTACTTGAAATAATTATTTTTGGAAATAAGCACCACTTGCTCCAAACACCTGACCCAAACTTGTGCAAGAGAGGAGAGTTATTGGGCAATCCTGGAAGCAGCGCTTTCATTTGCCAGAGCTCTCATTTGCTCATACAAATTAGCCTGCAATTAGCAATTACATTGTTGGTCCAAAATAAGGCCAGGCAGGGCGCAACCCTGGGAAAAACAATGGCGTCGGTGTGAACATCCAGATAGGGCTGTTACGGAGAATTACAGGCACCGCTTGATCAGCTTGCCTCTTCCCGGGTGTTGCCATTCTCACATAGAATCTTCGTGCTAACACGGCTGCTTTCTAGTAGCCAGTTACCTTAAGAGAAACGTAATTAGTTGTAGGATTCATTAGGTACAGCCACTGCCTCAAAGGCGCAGCATCTTCCTTGCTGGTTTAGAGCTTGTTAATAGGGGAATAATGATGTATTTGTCCCTCTGTGGAATGAGAGCGAAGGGCATGGGGTTAATCTGAAGTCCTGGCATGCCCGGCCTTTTACTTAGCAGACTGAAGAACTGGAAAATGAATTCACGATACAGACGGAAAGGCGCAGTGTCCTGACAGTCTAGTGGTGAAGACTGCTAACTCGTGCGCACACAATATGACTAAACGGTGCTGCTTCGAAGAAATCTTCCAGAGGCAAGAATATGCAAAACGAGAGAGACTCCTGGACAGGGCTGTCCACCCTTTCGCTCTTCTCTACTGTAGGAAAACTTTTTAATTAGCGCTTCCAGATGCTTCTATTGGCAGGAAACAGAAACTTTCTCATACAAATTAAATAATACTGATTTTCGCTTCCTGGAGCTTCCCAATGCACTTTCCAGAAGGAACAACTCTCTGTGACATGCAGCTGATTCCTTCATGGAAAGCTGGGCTCGGCTGTGCCGCCCAGGAAAGCCCATTGATTTCCTGTCCTCCCTCCAAGGGCAGCTCTGTTACCGGTGACACCCTGTCTACCTTCAACAACCCATGTTCAAAGACCCACACCTCACCCCTCCAGCCCACAGCTTCAGAGGATGATGGAGCACAGGCCACCATCTTCCCCACCGGGCCCTGCCCACAGCTACCAGTCAAGTACCCCAGTGTCACCAAGAGACCTCTATACATGCTCTCCAGCGCCAAAGGAAAGCTCCTACCCAGGGCAACAGAATGGCAGTGGGGACTGTCTGCCCCTTCATTTCAGGGAACCCTGGACATTCGATTCCAATATTCTTGGTTAACTCAGATTTCATTAGAATCAAGAAAAAGAGCTTGGGGTCCACAGAAGCAGGACACAGCAGCCCAGCGCAGACGTGGTCATCTAGCCCTCCACTTTGCATTCATAAGAGGTCCGGAGGCCTTCCTCTGAACTGGTGCCTTTTGGGTGTCTCTGTGGCTGGCTCTGCCTGTGTTTCTCTTCTTCCAGCAGTAATCATACCTGCGGGCCGGGGACATAGCTCAGTGGCGTAAGCACCTGCCTGGCAAGTTGGAGGCATCACTGGATGCTAACAAGAAGGAAGAGGGGATCTGTCCCTCCTGCGCTCACTCCTCTGTAAGTTATGCTACCTTCCTTGGTTGTTCTGGCCCCAGCCCGGCTCTCATAAATGCCAGTTACAGTTACTTCAGAATAATAGCACTTTGAAAAGGGAAAGGAAAATAGCATGAAAATAGATCTATTAAAATACTAGAGAGGCTAAAAATGTAAACTATACATGAAATTGTTTGGTAAACTCTTTCTTCTTCAATTTATAGCCAACAGGCTTCTCTTCTCCTGGGAGGCTACTTTTTATGCAACATAATACGGTATGGGAGGCTCCGGGAAGAAAACTCTTATTTTTAATACAAAGAATTTTAAGAAAGTACCAGCTTTTTATCAGGGAGTTAATTCCCTGTATATCAGTGTTTTATAAGAATAAATGCTAAACACTATGATATGCTACTTGGGAATCAATTATACTTCTTCACTGAATCTTTCTTTCTTTCTTTCTTTTTTTTCTTCAATGTGTTTAGTGCAGGGTCTACAAGATCTCATTACACAGACCAGACTTGTAGCGATCCTCCTGTTTTCAGCCTCCCAAGCACTGGGATTACAGGTGCACACAACCACGCCCAGTCTCAATTGCGCTCTCAGTGTGCCCTGGGGGCAGGGTCGGCACGGCACCCTGGGATTGAACCCCTGTCCCTATGCTTGCCTAAGCAGGTGCTGTAGTCTGCTGAGCTATCTGGCTGGCCATTCATTGAATCTTTTTAAAGAGAATGATCTGAGTATTTATATTCTAATAGGAACAATGAGTATACTGAAAAGGTAAAATTCAATTGTTGTGCTTTTAAACAAAGTTCATACTTATAGTCATAGCACTAAATATGTAATTAAAACATGTTTTAGTTATAGCCTGTGAAGTTTTCATCATTAAGATAAAGTTTTGCATAGATAAGTGATAGAAACTTTAAGGTATACAATGTTGTATTCTGTATTAATCATTCATATTTAAGATAAAATTTTCTCTGTTTTCTCTAGCTTTTGGAAACAGCATATCTGGGATAGAATGACTCCCCATTACGTTCCTTGGAATGCAAATGCCAGCAGAGACTTTGCCCATTTACGTAGTTAGTCATTGTGCAGGGCAGAAAGGTCTCCTGACAGAATTGAAAAACAAAGCTTTTTCCAGGCTTTTCTTAAGAGAAATGATAAGGACATGTAAACTCCTGAGGACAAGTTTCAAAGGACAGAAGATATAAACCATAAATCAGTGAAAAGCAAAAGCTTTTTTATGTGTAAAGAAAAAGTGTGCCAGTAGAGGTGGTGGCCATCCATCAACAGACAACAGGATAAAGGAATGTGGTCCTTATACACCGTGGAGCGCTCACTACCCTGCCATAAGGAAGGGTCATCTTGACACACTTGTAGAGAGACTGATGCTCTTGAGACTGATCTGAAGCGAAATACACCAGACACACATGTTTCTCTTGTGTGGTTCCTCTTATACAAGCCCAAAATGTAACTAATTTACAAGCAAAACAAAAGATAGATGAATAGGAAAGAGAGGGCTGAAACTTGCAAGTGGGAAGAAGACCGAGAGATGGTGGGAGGAGGAAGGCAGGGACAAGAGGGGACAAAAAGAATTTAGATGTCTTATGTAACTGTGTTAACCCCTCCATGATGATTGTAATTATTTGTACAACAAACATGTGCTGATAAATAAAATCGAAACAGAACACTGTCTCCCGAGGCACTAATTAAGGAAAACCCCTGCTCAGTTGTCCAGCCCAGGGCAGTCTGACACGGACCTGGATGCGTCCCGCTGTCTGGCTGTCTTCTAACAACAGCACACACGACTTTCCGCCCGAGACTCCGTGGACAGCGTGGCTGTCTCCAGCATGGCCACGGCACCTTCCAGCCAGGTGCCGGCACGTGGCAGAGACCCAAGGGAATACACGAGTGGAAGGCAAGGTTGGCAAGCTGGTAGAATTTAGGCCTCCTGCTTGGATTCCGCCAAGCAACTTTCTGATTACAGAGCGGCATCTTGGGAACTTAGTCCGTAAAGAACGAAAGTGCGGGTGACAGCTTTGGCTACTGCGTCACCCAGGGAAATGCACCGCACCGCCGACTGACCATAGGGGTGGCACTGACCGCTGGGTCTGTCTCCACGCTAAGGCTTCGCTTCCTGCATCTGCTCCCAGCCAGTGACTGAGCTCAGCAGCCGTGAGTAGGCAGCCTCGCTCCCAGAAGACCCAGGCTCCCTGACGGGGCAGTTGGGGGCAGGAGCTCTCTAGTCCCCTTGATGGTTAGAAGCTAGCACAGCCCACTGCCCACTCTCCCACCCTCCCGGCCTTTCTTCCTCCCACTTCCTCTCTTCCTTTGTCCTCCCCTTGGGTTAGGTCTGAATCATTGTGTGATGGCTCTCCTAGATCTTCAGGCCTCCTGCCACGTTGTTTCCCATCCTGTGTTGTCCCTTGGTAAATATTTTGCACGGACTGCTCCTCCTGCCTTGGCATCTGCTTCTCAGAGGGTCTGAACTGGGCTGGGGGTCTTGTTCAGCCTACGTGGCCACGTGCCCCTGACTTTGTCTAATGTGGTGGAGTGTAGCAAGCAGCTGGAGGCCACCTCCCTCCATTCACGTGCTTGCTGTGTGGCTCTGGGAGTTACTTGGGAATCTTCCCGAGTCCTGCCTCACTGGATTTTGGAATAGCTGCACTTGATGTGTTATGGACACAACACTAGAACAGCTTTGAGAAGTTTCTAAGCCAAAGCAAATTTCTTCCTAGTGGCTGTACATCTTCCACAGGCCCCAGGTTTCACCAGTGAGGCCAAATGCCAAGCTCCAGCCCCCAATATTTGATGGGGATGTCCCACGTGTGGACATCTCGCTTGCACTTCTGACTTTGGGATGGGCTGGCAAAAACCATGACTCGACTTTGGATTTTCCTCCTCAGCCCTTGAAGGACCTCTAAGCCAAGGATTCCCTGTGCAGCAATGGAAACTGAGGTTGAGTTTGCTCTGGACAACAGATGAGGTGTGGCAAAGTTGGAGTCAACTGTGGATCAAGGTTCATTTTATATCTCATTCATCCAGTAAAATTAGTTTATCATGAAACTATAAAAGAAATTCTATTTTACCGAAACTATCAAAGAAATTCTATTTTACCATGAAATCAAACTATTGATTTCATCGAAGTATAAGACTTTAGACTAGGCATACAAATGGCATCATTAACTGGCCTTTATAGTTCTTATATGGTCATATAGGAACTTCCTTGATGTTCTCCTGGTGACTCTTGGAGGAAAGAGGATGAAACTGTCACCCTAGGTGTGGAACATTTTCAATTCTCTATTTTTAAAATTAGCTCCATTTGGAAATACAGAATGCATGTTACTATTAGCTTTTCTTAGGGAATAAGTATAATTCTTTTTATCACATAATGAATTGAATATGCTTGGAATATGCTCCATAGGAGTCAATGTGATCTTGCTGAAATAATGTTTAACTTATTCAAATGTATCTCCCAAAGTGAGAACAGTGAAAGTCAACTCTCACTGCATTATTAGTACAGCCTGAACTGTACCTTCCGAAAACTCATACTCTGAAGTCCTAACCTGGATTTACCTCGGGAAGTGGCTGGGGCTGAAAGAAAGGTCTTTACAGAGATAACCAAACTGGAATGAGGATTTCAGCTGTGACCTTTATCCAATCCTACCTGTGTCCTTAGGTGGTAAAGAAAATTTGAACACCAGTGCTTGGAGAGGCCTTAAGAAGAAGCAAGGAGGAGGCAGAATCTGCAAGTTGAAGTGATGAGTCTTGGAGAACCACCCAAGGGGACCTGCAACCCAGACTGTAGCCTCACATGGGTGAGGAGATCCCTGGGCTTCAGCCACGCAGTCCAAGGCTTTTAAGGGCAGCTAAACAAATGGATGCAAGTATAACCACTTCTCCTCTGACCAGGTTGGGGTACTGGGCCTGAAGTTTGGGTGCACCAGGGTCGCTTCAAGCCTGGCCACCAAGGTGCTGCTAAGATGGGCAGAAACTGCTCCTACCGATGAGATCCTAAGACCCTTGTCTCCTGCTTCCACTGAGTCCTTTGCTTCCCTTAGAAGAGGACCTTCACTGCTGTGTCACATCCCCAGAAAGCCAGGTCTCTCGCTACTCATCCAAAGCCACACAGCCTTTTCCTGTCTAAGACCTGGAGAAGATCTGGGCCTGGCGCTGCACACCTGTCATCAAGCNGTTGCAGTTGGAGGGTCAGGAGTTTGGACCCAACTTGGGCAACTTAACACCTCAGCAAGACCCTGTCTAAAAAAAAAAATAATAATAATAATAAAAACTACAGAGGACCAGCATGCAGTTCAGTGTAAAGGTCCTAGATTTGACCCCTGTGTCACCGGGGCCTGGGTGACATATATGAAGCACTCCATGCAGCTGACACGTACCCTCCACCTGGTGGAGGCCCGGGTCAGCCAGTCCGGAACTCATCAAAAACACTTGCTTTTTCTTCTCTCTCTCTCTCTCTCTCTCTCTTTTTTTTTTTTTTTGGCAGAACCAGGGATTGAACTCAGACCCTTGCACTTGCCAGGGAAGCACTTATTCTACTGAGCCATCTCCCCGGCCCTAACACTTGCTTTTGAACAGATGGATAATGCTGCCTTCGGAGTGACCTTAATGTAAATAGAGCAGTCTTCCCTCTCCTTACCTGTGGTGACACAAGAGCAAGCAGGCAAAGCAAGCTCCCTGGAGCGCTCCCCGGAGGAGTGCGGTTACCATTAGCATGTGTGATGGGGGTCTCTTCAGGTCATCCTGGAATTAGTGGTCGTGCGGGAGCAAGCGCTCGTCTGTGGGTTAAAATGACTAGCTGAGGGTCTCGTTTAATTACACTCATAAGCACGGCACGCGGCAGCGTCTTTGGCAGGCTCGATCATATTCCTGCATACACAAAGATGGATTGAAAAAATGAGGGTTCCATATTGTTATTCTTAAGGACAAAATGCTACAGTGGGAGTCGCATGATAAAAATAAATAAAGGACTCCAAAGGCCTGGGATACGAGGCGGGGAAGTTACAAAGCCAGCCTCCAGCCGCGCTTCAGCTGGAGATGAAGTCCTGAGTACTGTCGACTGAGCACGGTGGTGCTGTGCGGGAATGTGGATTCGGGCGGTGTTACTGAGCTAGCTGCTGTGTTGAAAGGAAGAAAAGGGTGCTTGGAAGGCTTCATCTGTCATCCATTCTGCAATGATGTCAGGACCCACGACAGGGATCTGTGGGGTGTTGATTTGTGGTATTTTATTTGGTTTTGTATTTAGTACAAGGTCTACAGGGTCTCACCGCACATATCAGACTCGTAGTGATCTTCCTGTTTTCTGCTTCCGAGGTGCTAGGATTACAGGTGCGTGCCACCACGCCCAGTCTCAATGGCCATCTCAGCTGGCCCCGGGGGTGGGGCCAGCAGAGCACACCAGGGATTGAACCCAGGCCCTGTGCTCTGCCTAAGCAGGCACTTTAGTCCTCTGAGCTATCTCGCTGGCCCTGATTTGTGATATTTTAACAGAGTGATGTTTCACAGCAGTCACGGCGCAGAAAGCTGGGGGAGCGAACTTCCAGAAGGGATGCCTCTTTCACGTCCTGCTCCCTGTGTAAGGCCCCACGATGGCTCCTGGCTGTGTCAGCATTAGACAGACCCAACCACAGTGAGCGCTGGCTCTAATATGGAGGGAAGATGGACACACACCCGGGAGTAAGAGTGGATTTCCACACCGGAAGGGACCCCTTCAGTGGCTTCCAGTCTAGAGGTGGGATTTGACCGACCCTCTCGTCGGCAGAGGCAACCACAACTGGAATGGCAGAGCTCAGTGCTGCCACAGGTAATGTCCAGGGAGTGGCCTGAGGCACAGACAACAGCAGGTCCTTGTTGGATCGCCTGCTTACCGCCGGGCACTCTTTGGGCACAGGCAACTTCTGAGTTGCTTACTTATTTTTACTCCCTGTGCTGCATCCTCCGATGGCTCCCGGGGTTGCAGATCCATTTCTGCGGCTGAGTGGGATGGCTGTTCACATTTTCTGGGCTGTCAGAACCAAGTGTCACAGAATTTGCATGTTCATTCACAGAAATGTGCCCGCTCCTGGTGGAGGAGGCCAGCACTCTGAGACGAAGGCATCAGCGAAAGCAGGGGCCCCGGGAAGGGCTAAGAAGGGCCCCTCCCCCATTTCCACTGAGTCTTCCAGTTTTGGTGCTTTGCAGAAATTCTGGACTTCCTGGGCTTGCTGCTGCATTCCGCCAATCTGTTCCTGTCTTCTAGGCTCCTCCTGCTGGGTAGCCTTCGGTGTGCATGTTCTCTCGTAAACGCACCATTGTTTGGAATTAGGCTCCCCCGCAGCATGACCTGATCTAACTAATTCTATCTCCAAACATCCTCTTTCCAAATATGGTTGCATTCTAAGGTTAGAAGTGGACAGGAGTCGGCCTTATTTCGCACACGTGCCACACTGATCCCAGCAGCAGGCAGTCGCAGACAGACCCAGCCTGCCCCGGCCACCCAGTGTCCAGGCCCTGCGCCCTCAGTCCACACTTTCCGATGCAGGTAATGATTACACCAGCCCGGGAGAAGAGGAGTGTTTGATTCTACTGATTGCACAACAAAGCAATCATGAACAGAAACGGAGTCTATTTCAGGTCTAAACTCAGGAAGTCATTTCCTCGGAGCAATCCTTTGTTAGGAAACTCAGAAGAAAAGATGAGCAAACAGCCTCCCTCGTATTTGTGTTCTAAGCCTTTCATTCGCCACATTTATTTTGAGCCACATTTTAAGCTGGCTTTTGTTAAACATTAAAGCTTGGATGCAGCAGAATGGGAGCAGAAGAAATTACTAGCAAAGGGGATGGAATGAAGGAGCGGATGAAGTGATCTGGCTGGGCACGGGGAGGCTTGAGGCGCCCTTCCCTGACCCAGGTCCCGATCACTTCCAGCTCCGATGCCTGCTGTCTTATCCCAGTCACTGAGACTTTGGTCCTCCAAACAAAATTGAAGAGATTTTTTTTCCATTTCTGTCCTTTTTTTAAAAGTGAGCAACAGATACTTGAGGAACCAATAGATCTGCTTGAGAAAAATTCCATTTCCTGTCCGCAAATAAATTTTAAATAGAAAGAGATAAAGGGCATTAAGTTTTCATTTTATGTTTCACAGGTCCTTATGTTTTTGCTATCTCAACATGCCATGACTCTTCCCTGCCTCCTGAGGAAAGGCAAGGAGGGACGTGGCCCTGCTCCCCTGGGTGCCCCCATCACGGGGCCCCCTTCTGGATTCTGGGTGGGGTGGGAACTGTTATCAGTACTGGACAATACCCCGGCCAGCAGGAGGCACGGGGAAGTGGGCAGAGCCTGTTCAGAGCATGACGTTACCTAAAGCTGGGATGTTCCAGCTTTTCAGCTTTGGCTTACCACAGTGCAAGCTTACTCTCCTCACTCACTGAAATTCCTCTCAGATGATCTTTTGGACATTTAAAAGCAGTGACTCACATTGTTAAAATCTATATTTTCCTTTCTGAAAAAGAAGAAAAGGTTGTAGTCTTTAGACTAGGATATTCCTTGCTCATCCTTAGCTTCCTATCTGAAAGGGATATAAGCAAGCTCCATTCTGCTAGGAATGAAAATCAAGAGTGATGATTTCCAGGAATAATCTACAGCTGCCTTTCCCTGTCATGCGGTATTTCTGCTGGTTGGTGGACTGCATGGGTTTAGGAAAGACTATCCCAGGAAAAGAGCATCATTGTATTTTATTTTCTTTACATATTCCTGAAACTATAGCTATAGAACTAGCTATCAACCAAACTATCAACTTGTCTTAAGGTCATCAATGAAGGGAAGCATCTAAGTAATAGAAAAGCTGTGTCCACATCATTGTGTGGAATGCTCCTTTATGCACAGTCTGGGCTTCTTTAAAAGAGTTATCTATAACCCCAATTATCTACCTGAAGATTTAAGGCAATGCTAAGTTCCTAACATATACCGTTCCGTACTTAAATCTTGTGTGAGTCTATTTTCTCTTGCTGCAACTAAATGCCTCATCTGGCTACTTTAAAAAGACAGGACTATCATCTGGGCCACAGTACTGGAGACTGAAGGTCCATGAGGGGATGCACGCATCCTTTTGGTCCTGTGATGACCTCAGGGCACACAGCAAAACAGTGATGACTGTGCACGGGGAAGAGATCACAGAGCAGGACAGGGAGGCTGGGGAGGCTCGGGGGCCACATTCCCCTTTGTTACAGCAATGGATCTCAAGAGAACGAGCCGCAGCACCTTGAGTAGCACAGCAATCCCTCCCAATAGGCTGCACCACATCGATGCTACCACTGCACATTGCCAGTCTTGGGACTGAGTTATCTGTTCAGGAACATTAGAGGGAAAGTCAAGCCTTAGGAGAGGAGCTCCAGAGGGAAGGAAGGGGAGGCTGCGCTTCAGCACGCCTGGGTCAGATTCACTGGCTTGCAAGCTGCCCAGGGCTCAGCAAAGCACGCTATGTGAGTCATGGAGGTGCAGCCTCCGGTGCTCTGTCTAGTCCCTGGCTGCCTTCTCTCTGGCAATCCACCTCTGTTCTGCTGTTCCAACAACATGCACCATGCATCTTGGCTCTCCCAGGCCTTTCCTCCATGATGTCCCTGCCTTCCCAGGAGCCAACCATTGCCTGAGTCCCCTGAAACTGTGAGCTGAACTAAACCTCTCCTCCTAAAAAATGTGAGTGTCCTTGTTGTATCTCAGCAACAAAAATACTAAGAGGAAAAGTAAAGAACTGGCGCTGAAAAGGTTACTGCCCATGTAGATGTCACTCACAAACACTAAGAAGCAAACCAGTGGGGCTGAGACTCACGGGAAGTGGTGCCCGTGAACCAGCTGGTTTGCTGGTTGCCGTAGAGCAAGCTACACTGCCAACTGAATATGGCCTAACTTTATACGGCTTTGGTGTGTCATGGGTAGTGTAGACAAGAATTCCAGTGTGGTTCAGGTCAGGATGATTCTTTAGGACTTCATAAACATGTGCTAATTAGTAAGCATGAAAATAAAACTATACAGTGGTACGATGGTTCATAAACTTAATTCTTTCCATGATTCCTGTTGCAAACTGAATGAGAACTGATCACATTTCTCTGTAAGATCAATACTGAACCTAATCCCTGAAGTTGATTTGGTTCTCATCCAATTCACCTAAACCATGCTGAGAGAGTCACCCTTCTCAGTTTTTGCCCCTGCACTACTCAGGGTGTTGCTTTTTCCTAGGAAGGCCCATCTCTGTCGCCCTGGATCCCTCTGCATACAGCGGGTGTTCAGCAAGTGCTTATGAGATAAAACTTCTGGAAGGAGAAGCAGCACAAGGAGTAATTTCATAAACAGCTACGAGTTGTTGGGGAAATAAAAAAATAAATTCACTTATGCAAATCAAAAATCTTATGACAGGACATGGACATATGCAGTCATTTGGGTGTGCTTCCCACACTCTCTCAGTAAATGGAGAAAATAAAGTTTCTTCCAAACTTTATTTCCCCTAGTCTTCATTTAACAAATTCGTTTTAACCTTTTCTGGGGCCATTTCCTTCCTCTCCCTTCCAGCCTGTTCATTAATGTGGCGCGGTTCATAAATACATTCATATAAGAGAGGAGAAAAAAAAAGAAAGAAAAGGGGCTGGGGAGATGGCTCAGTAGGATAAGCGCTTGACTGGCAAACGCAAGGATCTGAGCTCAATCCCTGGTTCTGCCAAAAGAGAGAGAGAGAGAGAGAGAGAGAGAGAGAGGTGAAGTCACGTGTTTTTGATAGAAGGAAGATTCTTAATGAAATAGAGGAGAGATTGATGCACATGGATGAGTTCTGCTTTGCTTTTCATATGATAAACTCAGGAAGGTAATAAATCACTAATCCCTAGGGCATGTTGGCTATGAAAACCTGATCTGGCTACAAGAGATTCTCTCCAAGGAAGGCATCCTCCTTGTCTGCTGTCCATGACGCACACTTCTAGTCGGCAGCAGAAGCAGCGAGGGCGATGGAGCCTCTGTGTACACAGTGAGAAGGTGATAGGAGCACTGTGCTCTGACATAACCTTGTTCTGGGTCACACACTAGACGTCAAACTCGGACAGCAGACATACTAGAAGGGGACCCATGACACGTGATCATCCGCGGTGCTGACTGCAGCCACTTAATGGCAATGCCCTACGTCCTCAAAGCCCGGCACCAGAGCGGCATTGTCATGCTATTACGTCAGGCAGATGACGTTCAGCTGGCGGAGCTACCCAGGTCTTCACTGGCTACATTTTACAATTGATTCCCAGGCATCTGCTTGCACAGGGAGCAAATGCCAGGAAAGATAACAGGTTTTGGAAGCAAAGGATACTGGGAATGGAAAAACTACTTACAACAGGTGCAAAGAACCAAAATCAAAACGGCAAGCTTGAAGTGCAGGCAGTGCCGACAGTTTTAGCTCTGGAAGAGTTAGATTTCTGAAGGGATTTTAGAACTCATAAAATAGACGCCACCATGGAGTATTTTGGAGAACTGTAAATTTGGCTTATACTAGAGACTACCCAGAGAGATCACGTCAAAAGTTCATTATTGCGTGACTTGGAGAAAAAGCTGAGCTGCCTGCAGATTTCTCCTCCTGCCTGGGAGTGCGTGCAAGCGCTCAGGAGGCCGCGTCTTTACCTGTGTCTGAGCACACACTTCCACACAAAGGCAGGAGCCCTCT
>NDGN011491004.1:0-31313 GCA_002564285.1 Tympanoctomys barrerae | reverse complement strand
TTGCCAGTACCATGCTGATTTTATCACAGTAGCTTTGTAGTATAATTTCAAGTCAGAGATTGTGATGCTCCTGCCCTTTCTTTGTTGCCCAGGATTTCTTTTGCTATTCTAGGTCTCTGCTGGTTCCAGATGAATTTTAGGGATGTTTTCTCTAGATCTGTGAGGTATGCTAATGGTATTTTAATTGGGATTGCATTGAATCTGCATAGCAATTCTGTGAATACAGCCATTTTCACAATGTTGTTTCTTCCTATCCATGAGCAAGGAATATCTTTCCATTTTTTAAAATGATGGATTAATTTCTAGACCTGGTAAGGAAGAATGGGCTCTGTTGCCCTGCACCAAGGATATGGCCAAGATTTAGATGAGGCATTTGCAAAGTGAGGCACAGAATATCCAGCCAAGGCTGAGGAGAGGTGAAAGGGAAGATATGCTCAACCAGCAAGGGCATGTGTGGCAATCTGTTTGTGAGGAGGTATGTCTCACTTCTCAGGGAGTCAAAGGTATGGTTAGTGGGAGAAAAAAACAAAACAAACAAACAAAAGAAAACCCCTGTCTCCTAGGGCTGAGGAAATGAGGATAATGAAACCCTGTTACTTGGGTGTTAGATTCTGGGTCCTATCCTTCCATCATCAGTATTCATTGAGAACCTATTACATGCCAAGAGCTGTGTGTGGATGAGGAAAATATGATCTCTCCTGTGGCCTCAGAGAGCTGTCTAGCATGGAGGACTTAGTCCTTGAATGAATGCACAGACTAGCAGAGGAGTCAGACCTACATGACAGAGTGAGATGGGCAGGCAGTGCAGGGAGCAACAAAGGTAACTGGGGAATTCATGGGGGTGCCTGGTCCAGCCTGGGGAGTCAGTGAAGACTTCTTAGGAAAGGATTGTGTAAGCTGAGAGCTAAATTATAGGCTGAGGGCCAGGGAAGAGCTCAGAAGACATAAGCACCTCCCTGGCACGCACAAAGTCCTAAATTCAACCCCTGTTATGGGGAAAAAAATAATTACAGACTGCATGAGGATAGGAAGAGGTGAGAATAGGACAGAAGAAACATTGTAGGCCAAGAGCTAGAGGTGAGAAGTGCAGGGGTGGGGGCCATTCAGGAACTTACAAGGACACAGTCTTTGAGAAGGTAGAAAAGTCAAGAATGGGTCCAGAGGACTGAGTAGAGCCAGAGTAAGAAGGATAGGAAGCCAGTTCTAGTTCTGGCATTTAAAGTGCATTTGGGTCAAGAGAACCTGTGGCAGGTGCCTGGGCCAGAGAGACCACAATCCCTGCCCTCCTATTCTTGGTACTCTGGGCTTAGCTTGGTTAGAAGGCTATGGCTGCTAAGAAGACTCTTTCAGATTCCTTACTGGCAGCCAACTTGGAAGGTTTGTTCTTCTGTTCTACTATATGGTTTAAGTGGCCTCCTTGTCCTTTGCACTGAGCCTTTGGCTATTTTCTGGGTAGTGACTACCTCTGTGGCAATATAGGTCCCTTCAAAGGCGAACAGTTTTCATTGTGTGCCAACTCAAAGGAGCCAGTCAATGTGCATTTGTTAGTAGCAGAGACTAGAAGGTAGAGATGATTTTTCTACCTGGAGATAGGCTGGCCAGAGCTGAGTTTCATAAGACTTGGTCACTTTTCTCCAGGTTACTTTATGTTCAGGTACAGTTGCTTCAGTTCAAGCCATCACACCCACATTCTGGGCAAAAAAAAAAAAAAAAAAAAAAAGAGGAACTGTGATTCATTCCCATTGGTTACCTCAAGTGCTAGAAAGCTGGGAAGTGTAATGAGCTCACACTGCACCGCCACACCTTACGTGTATACAGTCATGCATGCCTAGCCTAGTATCTCGTGTAAAGATGTAAAGCTGGACAAACTAGTAGAATGACCTCTCTGTCCACCAACCAGCTTCCTCAGATTCTCTCTGAAGGTCAAGTGCACTATTTTTCTGTTGTCCACTCTCTTACCAGGGGTCGTTTAAAGAAAATCACTGCCATTGTTTTGTTCTACTTGTAAATAATTCAATATTTATGCTGGCAAAAAGATAACTCCTTTTTAAAGAGTAGATAACCACAACAGGAAACACTTTTAACAATACTTGCTTCTTCTTTGAGTGTTTATTTATGTGCTACAAGGAATACTATAGGTTCTTATATTCTTATTTCTTATATTATCCAAGATAGCTATCTTAGTTATTTTCTTCTTGCAGCTGGGACAAATACCTGACACCCAAAATTAAGGAAGGATAGATTTATTTAGCTCACAGTTAGTGGAGGTTTCAGTCTGTACTTCACTGCCTCCAAGGTCGAGTGGCACTTGGCAGAGGGCAGTAGTTCATGGAGACAAAACACTGCCGAGAGCAGAGGGAGGGACAGCAGCTGAGGCAGCTAGCTAACTTCTCTCCCCTCCTAACCTTGTAATGCAGATTACCCACCCCAGGGCAGGGGCAGCACTCACACCCATAATCTTTATGTTAAATCATAAATTAATCACAAACTCTAAAAGATGCCCCATTGACTAGATGAAGCTTTAGGGGCACACCTAGATACAAACCATAACAGTATCACACTACAAATATATTTCTCCTCCTTGATTTATTCACCTAAGAGTATATTCTGTAGATCTCTTCCATATCGACACAGACTGATCCTTCATGTTTTTCTGCAGTTATACAATATTCAGTCCTATATCCGTGCCATAATTTATTCACCCATGCCCTATTTCTGAACATCTTTGTGGTTCCATTCCTTCACTTCTGAATCTGAGCTGAACACTGCAGACTGAGTGACCAAAGGAAAGTTGCACTTGGCTCCTAGCTGCTAGCAGCCTGATTACTCAGGGTCTGCGGAGAAACAGAAGCACGAGAGCACCTGAGAGAGATTGCAGAACGTGATCCTGCAGTTAAGGAACTGGCTCATGTGACTGTGGAGGCTGGTGGGCTGGAATTCAAGTAAAAGTTGGTATTTCAGTCTTGAGCTGCAGAGCTGCAAGAAAAGCCTCAGGCAAGAGTTGTATGTATGTATGTATGTATGTATGTATGCATGCATGCACGTATTGCGAACCAGGATTGAAATGAGGGCCTTTGCACTGAATGAGGGCCTTTGCCTTGAACTCCATCCCTAGCCCATTTTTATGCTAAATTTCCTGGGCTGAACTTGAACTTCGTTGTTCTCCTGCCTCAGCCTCCCAGAGTGCAGCAATTACAGACATGTGCTGCCATGTCCAGCCTATGTTTTAGTCCTAAAGATGAATTCTTCTTTAAGAAACCTATATTCACTTTTAAGGCCTTTAATTGATTGAGGCCCACCCACATTTTGCCTGGTAATCTGCTTAACTTAAAGTCCACTGATTATAAATGTTAGTTGCATATAAAATATACCTTCAAAGCAACAACCAAATGAGTTGGAGGATTGGGTACCTGTTATGGTTTGTGTGTATTTGTCCCCCTTAAGCTTTATGCAGTCATTGGGGCATGGTTCTAGAGTCTGTGATTAATTCGTGATTCAAGCCTAGGATTATGGGTGTGAGTGCTGCTGGGTTTATGGGTACAAGTGCTGCTGGGATTATAGGTGTGAGTGCTACACCTGGCCTGGGGTGGATAGCCTGAATGCAACACAAGGGAGACAGGCTTGCTCTCTGTAGCCATCGTTGCCGCTACTCCTTCCATTTGTTCTTGCTGTCTTGCTGTTTTCAGCTGCCATGAGCCGCTGCCCTCTGCCCTGTGCCAGTCTGCCTTGGAGCCAGCTGATTACAGACTGAAAGCTCCACTAACTGTGAGCTAAATAAACTTTTCCTTCCTTAATTTTGGGTGTCAGGTATTTTGTCCCAGCAGTGAGAGAAAAGTAACCAAGACAGTACCATAGTTTTACCATGTTGACACAGGAAGTTAACCATTTCAGAGCCCAAGAAGAGTGTGAGTAGAAGCAGAGGGGAGAAACTGGGGTCTCCTGTGTAGCAATAAAAAGTAAAGAAAAGTCTCATTTTATAATCAGGAAACTGAGGCTCAGTGAGCTTTCTTAACTGAGCCAAGGTTGCACAGTTAGTTGATGGAAGGATGTGGCCTAGACTAACCCAGCATTGAGCCTGCATTCTAATCCCATGGAAGTTAATGTTGCTTCACGTGGGGCTTGTGTGTCATCCTGTGGAGGACAGCTGAACTGGCACCAGAGGAACATAAGACAGAATAGATAGAGAAGGGTATTTGGCATTTTTCAGCTGAGGAAACTGGCTTGCGCAAAGGCCAGTATGGAAAAGAAGCCACATCCTCGGCGTGTGTGGCATGTGGTCTTTGAGAACAGACCAGAGCAGCTACCCTAGACTACACTCTGCAGTGTTTGGCTTCATGTTAAAGGCTGAAGTCACAAACAGGGCGCCACCAGCTTTGTTTGACCCAGCCCGCCCACCTCAGTCACCGCAGCTTTCAGACATGTGATCGAGGAGGCAAGGAGGCGGCAGAACATGGGCACAGGAGTACATGACCTCTGCCCTGGCCCATTTCTTCAAGTTGCCTGTGGGGCTCTGTGTGACCCATGTGACCCAGGCCAAGGTGACTTACCTCACAGGAAGCATCTGATTTGTGTACTCCCCTCCTTGCATATACATTTGTTTTGTTTGGTTTTATGTATTTGGTACAGGGTCTCACTAGGCAGCTCAGACTTGTAGTGATCCTCCTGTTTTTAGCCTTCCCAGTTCTGGAATTACAAGCATGCACCTCCATGCCCAGCCTCCGTGGCTGGCTCAGTGTGCCTGGGGGTGGGGCCAGGGTGACATGTGGTGCCGGTGATTGAACCCCAGTCCCTGTACTTGCCAGGCAGGCATTTAGTTCACTGAGATATCTCACCAGCCCCTTGTATGTACATTTGTATACACTGTGTGGTTAGTACACTTTAATGCCAAACAAGACATTTCCAAGGATGAGATAGAAACAACAAATGCTTCAGTGTCTTCACCTTATGTCTTACAATGTCCCAGGCACCCACCTTGCAGACCACTTTGTGGGTAATGCAGAGCCACTGAAGACAGATCCTGTGACAGGAACTGCAGGCTGATGCATGCTGGCAGAGCAGAGCTTTGGAGAGGGTATGGCAAGGTCAGGTCTCAGACAGGGGCCATGTCCAGCCATCTATCACCTCTGCCTGCTGTGAGCCTGTCACGTCATACTGAATACTAATCTGACCAGTGTATCCCACATACTGCTTCTCTATATCAGGCACTGCTCTGCTGTGAAGGCCCAAGGACCTGGCATCAGTACATAGAGCAGGGAAGAACCAGCATTCCGCCCCCCATCACCCTCTAGGTAGGAGAGTCTCAGGTCCCTGGTGACCCTCTGGCCCAGCTTCAGTCAGTACACAGGGTCTCACCTCCTCCCAAGAAAAGCTCACCTCACTTCTTTCCTGAAACCCTCCTGGAACTCTTTCCCTGAGTGGGCTTCTTGCTATCTCGCTGGAGGGTGTCTATTCCAGGCTCTTTGCAGCACAGGCAGAGCCTGGCTGCTGGGAGCTCTGTCTATTGGAGATTAACTGCGTTTCTTTTTCTTTCCAAGTGGCAGTTTGGCAAATGGGCTTACAGAATTCCCTGGCCACCCAGTTTAGTGTTGCTCCCTCCCAAGTATTTGACCCCTTTTATGGTTTGTATCTTGATGTCCACTCAAAGCCTCATGTAGTCATAGGGGGGACTTTTCAAAGGTGGGTGGATCTAAGGTGTGTGATGCTAGGATTAAGGGTGTGAGTGCCACCTGCGCTAAGGGTATGTGGCCTGAATGAGATATAAGGGACAGAAAGAGGGTCATAGCTAGTCACTTCTAGCTTGCTTCCTCTACCTGTCATGAACTGTTTCTCCTCTGTGGTGCCCTTCTACCATGTCACCCTGCCCTGGAACCAACCAACTATGAACTGTGAGCTAAATAAACTTTCTCCTTTAACTTTGGGTGTTGGGTATTTTGTCTCAGCAACAAGAAAAGTAACTATGTAACAAAACCCTTTGGTTTTGTTTTCCTCCGTAGCCACTAACCCAAAATGAGTACCTTAAAACAATGATCTTTTATTGTTTTCTCACAGTTCTGCATTTAGGGCTGAGCCTAAAGGGGTTGGAGGTGGAGGACATGCCCGGGCCATCTCCGTTTCATGAGTGTCGTCAGTGGGCAGCTTGGGACCTCCATTCTGCTCTATGTGATGTGCTATGTAGTTGACCTGGGCTTCCTTTCAACATGGCAGTGTCAGAGTGGCTGAGTCCAGGTGGCTGATGATGCTTCCCAGCACAAAAAAGCAAAAGCTGCCAGGCTTCCTTCAGGCTGAGCCCTGAGACACCATAAAGTCACTTGTACTATATTTCTGAGCATGCAGTCACACCCTTCGAAGTGTGGAGACTGTCCCATCCCAGGGGGAAGTAATAGGATATCCAAGTGCCCTGAACTGTCAGAGACCCAGCTCTGAAAGTGACTCCCAGCCCCCAAGACTCATGCCCTCTCCATCTCTGAGCTTAGTGGAAATACTAGCCAGTCACCTGTCCAACTCACAGGGCTGCGTTGAGGTCCATGGGAGATGACAGTAACCGGCCTGACCAGTGTGGGCAGCTGGGTGAGGTAGGGCTTTGAGACTCACCCTCTGGAGGCCCACATGTCTGCCCAGAGTCAGGGGACAGGAGGATGGTTCTTCTCGCTAGTGAATGGGCACTGTCAGGGTCAGAGGGCAGGGCCCAAGTCAGGCCAGGCACAAGGGGAACTAACTTCTGCTGAGTGTTTAGTACTTATCTGGGCTTACCATCAGTCACATCTCTTCTTATGTGCCTTCATGATGCTTCAAGACACAGGACCCTTTGGCCCCTTGACAGCTGTCCTCCTGGAGACAGCTGAGCCACTGAGACAAAACTCCAACTCCAAACCCCATGCCCTTTTCCCTTAAAGCTGGTGGGGGAGAGACTCATGGCAAGTACCATTCTTCTTTCTGTGAACATGGGTGTCTTTAATTATATTAATTTTCATTTTTCTTTTGCCCTTGGGGATTTTTAAATGGTGCTACTGTATCACAGCGCTGCACTGTGAGCAGAATGGAGGAGTGTGGTATGGGGCTCTCCACAGCCCACAGCTATTAAGTGAACATTTTGTGTACCTTTGTGCCCCACTCTGAGGGTCCTCACCCCATGAGGGGGAGTGACCCATGGGGACTGAGCCTCTTGGTGTGGTTTTGCTCTCCTGGGATGTTTTCTGCCCACTGACCAGCCCCAGTGCTAATGCTCCTGCACTGTGTGGCTTTACAAAGACTTCGGTAAGCACATACGCGTACGGGTAATCTGGAACATGACAGCACCGCATTGCGTTGTCCGCTCTTTCCAAGGTGAGCTCCAGAGGTGAAGGTTTTCCTGGTGAGAGTGCTCTGCCAAGTCCAAATCTGGTTCTTCAGTCCCAGCAGCCAACCACAGGCATTTGTCAGAGTTCCAAAACACACCAGGCCACCCTGTGCTGGGACGCCTGCCTTATAGAGCAGAGAGGTGGGCGTGCTTCACATTAATGTGGATCTGCGGGTTGTCTGCCCACCCTCTCCAGCAGCCCCTGTCCACACTACACCAGGTACACAGTGCCTAGGCATGCTGGAGAGTGGGCCTGCCCTTGTGAGTATGTGGTCACCACAGAGTTGACCTTCGGCAGGCCAAGCATGTGGCCATTGGTCTCCGCCCAGGCCAGCTGCCAGCCTCTGCAGTAGTTCATGCAGTGTCACTTTCCTGCCTCTCTGCTTTGATATGTTTTCTACAAAGTCAGTGATAGTGGTACAGGCAGTAACGGGGGCAGGGGGAGGCACTGGTTCTAGTCAGGCCTTTCCCTGAGACGCACCTCTGGCTCCTCTGAGGACCTTTGTCTGTCCGCTAAGCTTGCTCACTTCATGAGCCTTCTTGCCCTGCATTTGTCTGTCTCAGCCAACACTAACATGAGAAATAAGTAGGCAAAAAGCCACCTCAAATCAGAAAGTCCCCACTTTGCCAGAGTCACCACCACAGCTGGGGCACACCACGCTGACACTAAAGCTCTAGTCAGTCCACGTAAAGTAGAGTTCCATGGAGTCCTCTATAGAGGATCCATGTGTAGCACAAAGAAATGGAAGGACAATAGGACAGAGATTGGCTTTGTCTGCTCAAAAGTACCTTTCTGTAGTTCTTTTATTTAGACAGTAATTTCCTACTCTATTTCATAAGCTTGGTGTTTTGGGGTCAGGGTTTATTTTTTGTTATTTTGCTCTGTGTCTTTCTGTATTAAGAGAAGGATATTCTAGAAGGTTGTATTTGCTGATTATTATTATTATTATTATTATTATTATTAGTAGTAGTAGTAGTAGTAGTAGTAGTTTGGAGAGAGGGTCTCACTAGGTAATCCAGGCTGGCCTAGAGGTTACTGTATAGGCCAGGATGAGATTATAGGTAAGCATCACCATGTCTGGTTATTGCTGGGGTTTTTTGTACTAAATAATTTTATTTTTTTAATTTTAATTTTTTATTAGAACATATTTATAACACATGATTACATGCACCACGGGGAGTGAGCACATGTATATAGCACATTAATAATACATACTAATTCTTTTTAATTCTCCCTCCACTCTCTCCTTTTTTCTCCCTCCAGCTGTGGGTCCTCTTCTTCCCTTTTTGATATTTTTATTGGTACATTTTACAGATGCATTTTTTTTTTTTTTTTGCGGTACCAGGGATTGAACTCAGGACCTTGCGCTTGCCAGGAAAGTGCTTATTCTACTGAGCTATCTATGCAGCCCACAGATGCATAGTGATAACATTTGTTATAGGGAATTTGTACTTACATATGGTATATCTTGCTTCTTTTATTCCTATCTCCCTCCCCTCCCTACCGTCCCTGTTCCTCTACTTATGAACTTCAACTTTTAAACAAATGGACTTAGTAGATGTCTATAGAGTATATCCATTTATTCAAAAGTTTGTTTCACTTCTGATAATTCTTTGTTGATTTTTGTCTAATTGATCTGTCTATTTGTGACAGTAGGCATTGAGACCCCCTAAAACAATTGTATTAGTTGTTTGATTTTTTTCCCCACAATTTTATTGAGAGACAAATAGCAATGAGACAGTTTCAAATCAAATTGGTATGACGGTTTCAATAATTAACATATTGCATACTCTAGTTATTTGATTTTTCATGTCCATTAATTTTTTATAGAGTTGAATATGTTGGGATTTGGTGTATATATATTTATGACTCTTACTCCTTTTTGAATTTTTTAAAATTTTTAATTTATTTATTTATTTATTTATTTATTTATTTATTTATTTGCAGAACTGGGGATTGAACTCAGACCCTTGCGCTTGCCAGGGAAGTGCTTATTCCACTGAGCTATCTCCCTGGCCCACCCTTTCTTTTTGAATTGTTCCCTTTACATGGATATAGTGCATGCCTTTTTTGTCTAGATGCCTCTTTTGTCTTAATCAGTGTTGGATTGAAATCCACTTTGTCTGCAAACAGAATGGCTACCTTTGCTTTTTTCCTTGGTCCCTGTAACATGAAGTGTTGTTTTCCATCCTTTGACTTTCAATATCTTTTTGAATTAAATGTGTTTCTTATACCCACCATGCTGGGTCTTATTTCTGTCAGTGTTTCGTTTGATTGATCAGTTGAGACCATTTATATTGGCAGTTATAACTCAGATGTACTGATTTATCCTTGTCATGTTATTTTCCTGTTGTTGGTTCTCTTTTTTTCCCCTCTGCTTAATTACTTGCCTTTCCTGGTAGATTCATTATGTTGGGTTTATGGAGTTGTAGTCCTTGCTATCTCTTTTTGGAATGCCCTTCAGAACATTTTGGAGGGCTGGTTTGGTGTTCAGAAATTTCCTCAGGTGTTCTTTGTCATGCAAGTATCTTACTTATCCATAAATTTTGAAAGATAGTTTTAGGGCCAGTAAGATAGCTCAGCGGACTAAGCACCTGTGTTGGCAAGTGCAGGGACCAGGGTTCCATCCCCAGTCCTACATGCTGTGCTGGCCCCGCCCCAAGGGCAGGCTGAGTATGGCATGGTGGTACACACCTGTAATCCCAGCACTGGGGAGGCTGAAAACAGGAGCATCACTATGAATCTGAGCTGCATAGTGAGACCCTGTACCAAATACATAAACAAAAAAGAAAGGAAAAAGGAAAGAAAGAAAGTTAGTTTTGAAGGGTCTATCAGTCTGAGCTGGATTTTGTCTTCTCTTAGGGCTGGAAATACTTCACTTGAAGCTCTCCTTGACTTGAGGATTTGTGTTAAGGAGTCAGCTGTGATTCTGATGGGCTTTCCTTTATACATAATTTGTTTGCTTTTCTCTAACAGCTTTTAATATTCTGTTCTTGCCAGAATTTCTGGAATCTTGAGTGTTGTATACCTTGGTGTACTATTTTGAACTTGACTCATTAGAATTCTGTATGTTTCACTCTCCTCTATATCAAATTCTTTTCTCATGCTTGGGAAGTTTTCTGCCTTTAGTTCCCTGAACAGATTTTTTTTTTTTTCTGCTTGTTAAACTATCTCCTGCTTTTCCATTGACTCCAATCAATAATGTTATTCTTCTTTACATCATCGAGCAGCTGTTGGGTTCACTTTTTATGGTCTCTTGCTATTTTTTTTCTTTTTTATTTTTCCTCTTGCTATTTTTAAGAAATCTTTCTTTTCATGATCACTAACCACAGCCTGTCTTTTATATCTGATATTGTGCCCTTTCATTGGCTCAATTTTATATATACTTTCAGTGGAATTTTTAATCTTCTGGATATATGTTCAAATTTGTTTCATGGATTCCATTTCTTTCCTATGCTGTGTGTTTATGTTTTCCATCATATTCTTCAGTCTCTCTCTCTCTCTCTCTCTCTCTCTCTCTCTCTCTCTCTCTCTCTCTTAATCTGCATCTGCTCTAGAGTCACTAGCCATGTCTTTCCTTATGGTTAACATCTCTGTAGCTATCTGCTAAATTATTTTTTCTATGATTTTTTTTCTAGAGCCTGATTCATCTGCTTTGTTACATTCATTGTTACTAACTCAGAGTCTAGGTGGGTGGATTTTGTTTCATTCTACCTCATTGCCCCTGGGTTTGCCTTTTGTGAGCTGAAAGTCTGGGGTTGCATTTTCCTTAAGTGTCTTCTCATTTTGTATCTTGTTTTTAGTTCGGTTCCTGGGTTGATGCCTGTAAATTGCTTGTGGCAGACAGCTTTATTGCTAGTATTGAGAACCCTTCGGAAATGACTCCTTCTCAGAGATGTCTTCCAGACCTAACTGGCTTTTGGGTTTTGAGTCTATTGCAAGATCATACTTCTTCACTGTCTTGGGGATGAGAAGTTACTGCCTCACCCCTGGCCCTAGTATTGTTTATGACCCACTACGCAATTGTAGTCTTTGTATCCCAGAAAGAATAACTGATTAGAACAATTATGTCACCTTGGCTAAAATAGTATAATCAGCAATAGCAATAGTATGAATATAGGCTGGAAAGTGACAAACTGTAATAACTCTTAATTTGCCACCTCTAACTGTTTGAACCATATATCTGTGATCATGTAACCACATCTAAAATGAACCAAAAAAGTGTATATAGTAAATATGCCCTCAGTGTCACAATTTTACCCTCAGGTGACAAAATTTAAAATGGATTAGGGGTGAAAATAGAGAAATAGAAAAAGAGGAGGAGATTGGAGGCAAGGCTGGAGGACAGAGGAAGATTGTGTGTGCTTTGGAAACTGGTGAAGAAGACAGGAGGGAAAGAGAGAAGAAAGAAATGAAAACAAGAACAACAACAATAAGACTGGAAACAATATTAACACTCATAAAAACATGAGCAAAGAACCAAGAAAAAAAGAACACAAGAAAAGAAAAAAATGTCCACTTCAGGATGTTTCTCTGCTTTCACTGATAGAGTAGGCAGACAAGACCCAGATCCACGTTGATTAATCCCAGCAAGCCAGCCATAGATTTATGGCAGGTAGTGGATAATCCCAGCAGGCCTGTACATTTTGTTCCACTGAAGTTCAGGCTGGTTTCTGGCTTTAAGACTGGAACCCTCTTTGTTCAACCTTTTTAATACTCCGTGAACCTCCTGCAGATTTGAACTTGTGCCTTCATCCCCTGCTGACTTGAACTGGGTCTCACCTCACCTTGACACTGGGGACTGCTAGATGGAACCATTCCAAAGCTGCTCTAAGTTTTGAACTGAGTTGAGTCCTCTCCAAGATGGCAACTAGCCAGTTGCCCTCTCCTGAGAGGCATTGAAACCCGATTAACTCACCATCTGATTCAGTCTGCTGCATCCACTGCTCCACTCCACTGCTGTGTTTCTCTGTGGAGGCCTCTGGGGTCACTTGGTCACTGTAGGTCTACTGGCTTGAGTTGCCTCACCCATGCAGTGAGTCAGGGCTCGAGGAGAAAGCACTGCTTGTCACTTCCTCCTTCTGCATTGAGGTCTCTCTCTTCACTCTCTCTGTGGGCCTCATGTGTTGCTTTAAATCCTTGTTGGGTCCTGGTGAGCCATTTCTCTCCTTCTGTTCATCATGTTGCTACATTCTACCATTGGAGCACCAAATCTGGGAGAAGCTATTTATCTGGTGTTCACCACTCTGCCATCTTCCCAAATGTTGCTACTGGTTATTCTTTTTCTTTTAAAATTAAAAAAAAAAAAGTGAAAGCAAAGAGATAAATAAAACAAAAACTGATTTGTTGTTGTTTGTTTGATACTAGGAATTGAAGTGAGGGCCTCACATTTGCTAGGTAGGCATTGTGCTGCTGAGCTATATCCCCACAGTTATTCTTCAAACTGTAAGAGTCATTTATGTGGAGTATGTGTTAGTAGAGCATTCTGTATTGAAAGCCACAACAGGGAATGCACATACTCAGGTTCTAAGAGGGCTAGGAACTCTCTCTCTCGATCTCTCTCTCTCTCTCTGTCTCTGTCTCTGTCTCTCTCTCTCTGTCTGTCTGTCTGTCTGTCTGTCTGTCTGTCTGTCTCTCCCTGCCTGTGTGTGTGTGTGTGTGTGTGTTGTTGTTGTTTTGAGATAGTCTCAATTTGTAGTTTAAGCTGGCCTTAAACCCTATGGAACACAGGCAAGCCTCAAACTCACAATGATCCTCCTATCTCAGCCTCCTCAGTGCTGGCGTTATAGACATGTGCCACTATGCCCAGATCAGGGGGTGAGAGTTGAGGGGAATTCCTGAGAACTCATCCTGCCTGCTCAGGAAATGCCATAGAAGCATCAAACTCATCAGTGAGGGACATCTGCAGAGCACAAGTAGGCGGTCACATGCAGGGAGAGCCTCAGGCTCCCTGGCCTCAGGCTCAAATCATGTCCTGTGTTCCTCTTGAATGACTGGGAGGAGAGGGCTCTGCTGAGGGCCCAGGACCATGGTATAACATGGAACTTATACTTGTGCCTGGGGGAAGCAGAGAGACTCAGGAATGTGAGGAGACCACAACTAAAATTGTGGCTCTAGATGAATGTTGGTACACTCATCTGAGTCAGGAAATTTGGGTCAGATGGGGCTTGAATGGGTTCCCGGTTTAGGACCAGATGGTAGTATAGGAATGAGTTCAGGGCTTTGAAGAAGGTGGTGCCAAAGGTCATGTCCAGAAGGGAACAGCGTTTCATGGACCCTATTCTTATACCCTAAGAGATATTAGAGGCAGGATCCCACTGCTAAGCCACGGCCTTCCCTTCATTTGAATTCCCTCATTCCCAGACTTCTTTTTGGTCTTACTTTGTCTATAGCTAGGACAGTGAAGGATAGTGTCTTAGCTCCTATGTTACCCTCACCTGCCTTTTTTTTTTTTTTTTTTTCAGTACTAAGATTGAACCCAAGGCTTTTGTACTGAGCTACATCTGCAGTTGCCCCCTCCCCCAACACACACCAACTTTAGACTTTTTGTTTGTTTTTTGAAACAGGGTCTTAGGTTGCTCAGTTACTTAGGCTGGGCTTGAATTTACAGTCTCCCTTCTTTACCCCCCAAGTGGTGGGATTATAGGCCTGCACTACCACACCCAGCTCCATTTTTTTTAAATAAAAACTTCGTAAGGTACAGTTCATATCAGGAATTGAGCTCAGGACCTTGCGCTTGCTAGGCAGGTGCTTATGCCACTGCGCTATTTCCCTGCTTTGAGATAAAACTCATATACCTTAAAATCCACCCTTCTAAAATGGATGGTTTTCATATATTCACAATGCTCAGCCCTCACCACCATCTAACCCTGGGCTGTCCTTATCACTTCCTGTATCATAAGCATCGCTCCCTACTTCCTCCCAAACCCTCTGCCCTAGGCAGTACCAATCTACTTCCTCTATAGTTTAGTGTAATCTAAACATTTCATCTACATGGAATTCTACCATATGTGGTCGTTTGTAAGTGGCTTATTTCACTTATCCTATAATTTCAAGGTTCAACCATGTTGTAGTCTGTATCAGTTTTATCCCTTTTCATTGTTTAACGATGTTGGACTATATGGCTGTATCTCACTTTAGGTATCCATTTATCAGTGGATAGAAACTTGGGGGTTGTTTCCATAGTTTGGCTATTATGAATCATGCAACCATGAATATTCAAGTGCAGCTTTGGGTGAACATACGCTTTTGATTCTCTTGGCTGTATACCTCGGAGTAGAATGGCTGGGTCACAGGATAAATGCATGGCTAACCTTTTAAGGAACTACCAGGCTGTTTTTTAAAAATAGTAGCACCATTTTAAAACCTCTTCAGAGCTGTCTGAGGATTCCTGCTTCTCTACACCATCACCAATGTTGTTATTGTGTCTTTTCAAATTTGTTATCCTAATAGGTTCCAACTGGTATCTCGTGGTTTTGTGTTTCCCTAATAATTAATGATGTTCAACTTCTTTCTGGGTGCTTTGTAGTATTAAAAGTTCAAAGTTACCTGTTGATCTAAGGGATGTTGGTCCCTGGTACATCTTTGGAGAAATACCTATCAAGTGTTGCTCACTTTTTAATTTGGTTGTCTTTTTACTGTTGAGTTGCAGGTATTTTTATATAGACTTTTATCAGATATATGATTTAAATGTCTCCTTCCATCCCATGGGTTGTCATTTTCTTGATGATTCTGAAGCACAATTCTTTTTAATTTTGGTGAAATCCAATTTATCTTATTTATTTTTTCTTTAATTATTTGTGTTTTTAGTGTCCTATGGAGTGTCACTATGCAGCTTGGACTTATAGTGATCCTCCTGTTTTCAGCCTGCCCAGCACTGGGATTATAGACCTGCATCACCTTGTCTGGACTAGGTCATCTCGTGGCCGGGGCCAGCACAGCATGCAGGACTAGGGATTGAACCCTGGTCCCTGTGCTTGCCAAAGCAGGCAGTTAGTCAATTCAGCTATCTTGCTGGCCCAAATCTTTTCATATTTAAGGCCATGATCTATTTTGAGTTAATTTTGGTATATGAGCAAAATAGGGGTCCAACTTTGGCATGTGTCTTGGTTACTTTGCTCTCCTTGCTGGGACAAAATAATCGACACCCAAAATTAAGGAGGGAAACATTTATTTGGCTCACAGCTAGTGGAGGTTTCAGTCCATACTCAGCTGGCTCTAAGGCAGAGCAGATATGGAAGAGGGCAGCAGTTCATAGAGGCAGAAAACAGCAAAACAAGAGCAAATGAGAGGAGTAGTGACATTGATGGCTACAGAGAGCACCTCTGTCTCCCTTATGTTGCATTCAGGCTATCTGCCCCAGGCTGAGGGTAGCAATCACACCCATAATCCAAGCATTGGGTCATGAATTAATCACAAACTCTAGAAGTCTGCCCCTTAACTGCATGAGGCATTGTGGGAACAACTAGACACAAACCATAACAGCATGCGACTATCCAGCTGTCCCAGCATCTTTTGTTGACTTGCTTTTTTTCTTACAAGCCTTCTTGTTATCCAAAAATAATTATTAAATACCCCTCACCCTCAGACAGCCCTGTCACCCACCCCAAAGCAATGGGCATTCCTGCTGCTTGAGGCAGTCTCCCTGCTAGCCCATGGACCTTGTTCTCAATGCCCACGATGCTACTCCCAGGTAGATCTCTGCTTACTGAGGTATCTTTGTGTCTTCCTTTGTCTCCCTGGATGTGAGTAGTGAGCTCCTTCTGAGGAAGGGCATGAAGGGCTGTNTTCTGACTTCCAAACTAAATGTAGGCATTTCCTGCACAGCCCTCTTGGAGCCCCTCATCCATTTGTTCAAACCATGTTTCCTAATTGGATAATTCAATGTAGGAACTACAGTGTGTCTGACAGTGGTTCACTAAAGTGGTCTATCCATCCATCTGTCCATCCATCTGCTAAGAAGTAAGTAGTGGCTGCTTGGCCCCATCTGTGCTACAGGTCTATAATAGCATATATAGTAAGTTCAAGTTTAACTTATTACCCAAATTACCAGAAAGCCCATGTTTGAGATTAACCATGACTGTCACCACTGCTAGCACGCTTGGCAAGAATCATTGGCACTAGGGCCTTTTTAGTGGGTGGCTTCCTCAGAAGACTAGGACATACCTTCATCCAGGTAGGTCAGAGTTAGAACAGAAAGACAGGTGTTCTCCAAGGCCCCTGTCTTCTGCTTCAGGGATAATTCTGTCTGGGTTGTGGTTTCTTATTAGAATTTAGTCCTGAAGAAAGAAAGTGGAGGCTGCTGAGAAATCCTCACCCTGTGCAGACTGCTAACCTTCAACAAGCGCATCAATGACCAATATAGCATCCTTGGGACTGCCAAGACTACCACACCTTGATACAGTTGCATTCTATGTCCTGAAATTGACCCAACCCAAATACCTATAAACCCTGTGACTCCCTTCATGGGAATGCCTCACTGCTACTTGGGAATTTAGGTATTTGACCTTGACCCACCCTTCAGGGATTCTCACTTGGGACTTTTATTCTTATACTTTCCTGGGTCCCATCTATTTCGAGTGCCTGGTACCTTCTCCCATGGTGGGGAATTCGTTATTAGGATATTTGTTTTCTTGTGATGCAGTCTGCTCTGTATGTCCACTTCCTACCTTAAGTGTTGAACTTCTGCATTAAACCTCAGATGCAGACGAGTCTCTTGGGAGGCCTTCAGTGGGATGGAGATTCATGGGGATGCTGGATGCGAACCACCCCTTTTCTTGGAGGCATCACAGCCTTGCTAAACTAAGACACTTCACATGTGTCCTGCCTTCCAAAACTGAGATCCTTCTGTGCTGCAGCCTTTGGGCTACCTTCTTTCCACCTGAAAATGGATCACCGTGACTCTGCTTACTATTAAACATTCTCTCTTCAGTGTCACTCCAGCACCCAATCACACTCCGATTCTTAACAGACTTTCTCTTTTCATTTGTAGCAACACTGCAAAACGCTCAACTGACAACTGAGTTTGATTTTTTGGTAAAAATCCTGAGATCTAATACATTCCAGAATGAATTGCAAAACTTACCCTTTCTGTGCCCCAAATTACACTTTTCTCCTTGTACCCATCAAAAATAACCCTTGCACCCATCTTAAGTTTTTAGGCTTTGGCTTGGCCCTGGCTCCATCTTATCTCCAATGTTCTAACTCTCTGCTTTTCTGCTGCCCATTCCTGGGTAGGACTAATGTTACCCTCTCCTTGCATTGTCCCTGCAAACTTTCTAGCATTTCTCTAGCTACTGGCACTTCCTTTGAGTGACAAAGCATAAAGAGCCACTGGGCAGAGGAGGGCAAAAGTGGCTGGGAGGTGGGGTCCCCATCTGGTGTGCCCCTGGGCTTAGGCAGCCAGTAGCATCTTCCCCTCATTTCTTTCTTTGTTGATTGTACAAGATTGAAAGCTAGAGTAGGCACCCAGAGCCTGTGAGAATGTGGACTCCAGAAGAGGGAAGTGGGACCTGCACTTCTGAGCAGCAGGATACTTCAACCAGACTTCACAAAGACAACTGATAGCATCAAAGGACTGTTTGAAGAAGGGTTCTGCAGCTGCAGGGCAAGACTTGGGTATGGCTTGGTGAGGCAGCACAGGACAGGGAGGCCATCAGTAGCCTGTGACAGTGTGGGGAGGGGGGAGGTCATAGAACACAGATGTGGTGAGGGTATTGTGGGGACAAAGGAAGAGATGAGAAAGAAGATATTTCTATAGGAGACCGCATGGGCCTGGTGACTGGCTTCTAGGAATGAAGGTGGCAGCTGAAGTGGTGTAGATTGGTGTGGTTCTCTGGAGGTCTCAGTCAGATATGGTCCCCTCTGCCATGTCTTGATAATGTCCTTCTCAGAGCCCTAGCCATGCCTTGAATGAGTTTCTAAGGCACTGTAATCCCTGTCTTGCCCTTTGTACTCTATATGGCTTAGCATGGTATGAATGGCCCATTTTCCCTCAGGTCCCCCCATCTAGCACAGGAAACCAGGTGGTGATGAGAGGGGTTGGGTGATGGTGGTAATGTGCTCCTTGGGGCCCTTGCTATGAACCAAGAAATATGTTATCCACTCCTATTCATTTAGTATGTACACCAGTTCTGAAGGGTTGGCCCTGTTTTGATTGATTGAGTTTTGTGGTACTGAGGATTGAATCTAGAGTCTTCACACTGAGCTACATATCCAGACCTTTTTCTTTTTCTTTGAGCCACAGTTCCACTAAGATGCTAAATTGCCCAGGCTAGGCTTGAATTTGCAATCTTCCTGTCCAAGCCTCTCGGAGTGCTTGGATTATACCCCAGAGGTGTACCAATGGAAAATGAGACAAAGAGACACATTTATTTGGTAAGGAACAGATTATAGACTGAGACCCCAGCCTCATGGCTCCAGATCTATGCTCTGGGTCACTCTGACACTCTCTGAAGGGCAGGCTGTCCGTCCTTGCCAAATCCTACCAGCTATCCCATTTGAGAGATTGTCAGACCCTCCACTGTGCCTGGGCCCTGCCTCAATTCACCATGACTGTCATGGTATAGGAGAAGAGACGAGAGAGAGAGAGAGAATAGCCAGGTGGGAGATGCTGACCCTCCATGGAGGCAACAGGGACCTGGCCTGGCCATGAAAGAAACGTCCTGCCCATGGCTGGGTGGGGCCAGCAGTGGGCTGACTGAGAGATTCTGTGACCTTGAAAGGGGTAAGGGCGGATGGGAGGCAGACTGAAAGGAATGCCTGCTTGCTTGTGGTGTGTAGAAGGGGATGCTCTGGAAGTTTAATGAATGCCCTGCTATCTTTGGTTCCTCGAAGTGTGAAGTGTTAGGCATCGCATCGTAGAGATGAGAGTGACACACAACCCGGAGAGTGTGGAGTTGAGCGTGCATTATTCTTAGATCCTAGCTTGGCGGGGGAAGGAGTTGGACTATTTTTAGAGGATGCCTTACGAGGTTTGTAATTAACAGGCAGTGTGCCCTCTGCTACAAACTTCATACTTACTCACACTATATTGTAATTAATGCTTTAATCATCTTCCAACAAGATCAGCAGGTCCTTGAGGCCCAGAACAAGCCTGTCTCATCCCAGCCCTGTTCCCTCACTGAGCCTCAGCACAGACCAAGGGTGAGTCCCAAGCAATGAGGAGAAAGCATCAAAGAGGGGGCAGCTGGGCAGCCAGAGGCTGCAGAGGTGGTGGGAATAGCCTGACGGGGGACAGGAAGCGTGTGCAACCTGGAAAAGGCAAGGGACAAAGATCCTGGGATTCAGGCTGGAGGCTGGGAGAGTTGGCCTGGCGCACCTTGTAGTATCCCAATAGCACCTTGGTGAGCTTTAGGAAAGCGCACTGCTCATCGTGGTGGGTGAATTTACAGGAGAGCGGGTGCTTCCTGATCCCCCTATTTCTACTGTGGGTGGCTGCAGGTTTGTATGAGGACAATGGCTTACCAAATGTATTAGAAATTCTTGGGCTGGCAAGATAGCTCAGCCGACTAAGCGCCTGCCTAGGCAAGTGCAGGGACCAGGATTCGATCCGGGTTGCCACATGCTGTGCCAGCCCTGCCCCCCGGCGTGCCGTGCTGGCCAGAGTCCAGGCATAGTGGTGCATGCCTATAATCCCAGCACTGGGGAGGCCGAAAACAGGAGGATTACCATGAGTCCGAGCTCCATAATCAGACCTTCTACTAAATACATTAAAAAAAGAAAAAGAAATTCTTTTGTGCAACTCTATGGATGGTCTCCTTTTTGAGATTTATAGCTGGGTTTTAGGTTCCTACTGGGAGGCAGTCTAAGATGGGAAACCATCCTGTGTCATCCAACTCTAATCATCCTATTTAGTTATTTATACCAGTCTCCTGACCCTATGTTAGTTTTTCCACAAGGAACCAAGCACCATTACTACTGGAAGTTGGAACTATTTGTTTGTTTGTTTATTTATTTATTTATTTATAAGCTGAGGAGATAGCTCAATGATCTGAGTGCCTGCCTGGCAAACGCAAGGACCTGAGTTCATTCCCTGGTACTGTATGCTACACTGATCCGAAAACTAGATGTGGTGGCACAGCCCTGTAATCCCAGTACTGAGGAGGGTAAGACAGGAAAATCACTATGAGTCTCAACTGCATAGTAACACCCTGTATCCAATAAATAAATAAATAAATAAATAAATAAATAATTTTTTTAAAAAAATAAGGGGATTGGGGGCTGGGGAGATAGTGCAGTAGAATAAACACTTGCCTGGCAAGCGCAGGGGCCTGAGTTCAATCCCCAGTTCTGCCAAAACAAAGGGAGGGGGATTATGTATTGATTTATTTATTTGATATAGGGTCTTTCTATGTAGTTCTGACTTTTAATGATCCTCCTATCTCAGCCTCCCCAGTGCTGGGATTAAAGGCATGCACCACCATGCCCAGAGGCGGGGCCAGCTCAGCACGTTGTGCCAGGGATTGAACCTGGTCCCCACACTTGCCAGGCAGGTGCTTAGACCTCCGAGCTGTCGTCCCAGCCCAGCTGGGACTTTTATAAGCACATTGTCCACACTTCTGCAATGTTGGTCTTGACCCAAAACCTTACCATCACTCAAAGAACTTATCAAAATGCATATTCCTGTAGCTCAGGTGGCAGAATGGAGCCCAAGAGCCTGCATTCTTCATAAGCTCCCTAGCTGGAAGTATAGACCTAGACCATTTATAGCTAAGGATAGAAGAATCCAGAGAGGGACAGTGACTTGGCCAGGCCCATGCAGAGTGACCTAGATCTGGTGATTTTCAGTGTAGATCTCTTGTGCACCCCTGTGTTCTCCTGTGAAACCCCAGCTCTCTCCCAGCTCTTCCCTCTCTGGCAGTCAGCAGGACCTGGAACATGGCTCTGTGACATTTTGCTTGCAGATCCTTCCTGGAGCCCTCAGTGTTTTTCTTCTCCCTCAGTATTAACACACTCCACCAAGTATAATTTACATAGAGTAAAGCACATGAATATAAGTGCACAGCTTCTGAATCTTAAATGCATGGCCTGAGGAATTTTTACCACAGCTTTTAACCCATATCACCATTCTCCTCGCCGTTGCCCAGATTAAAATGAAGATGGTTCTATCACCCCAGAGGCCACTAGCTGGTCTAAAGTTGCTGTGGGTAGCAGAAACTGCCAGGGGCAGAACTCAGTTCTGCTGTGTGTTCTCACAATTTTCCTCGGAAGGGTGGAGCTTTTGTAATAACATGTGGCCAAGTATCTCAGACCCAAAGCATCTTCATGTGTCAGGGCAACCCAGAAGCAGGAGGAAAGTGGTGTTGATACCCTTTGAAGGTTGTGCAGGGAACTGTCTTTATACTGAAATACAGGGCTACATAGCAAGATATAAAAGTCATTTTTCAAAGTTGGAAATAAACAAGCCATTTTAAAGGATGTGCCAGCTTGGCATGGGCTTTTCTTTACTCCAGCCCTGGGTCCCCAAAGATAATGTGGCCTTGTTTCTGGTCCATCCCAACTTGAGGGGAGTTTGAGAAGAGCTAGATATGATGTTGCTAGAGCCATTGAGGGGAACCCATGGCTGTTTGTGTGGCTAGGTTAGGGCCTGGGAACACCTTCCCATCCTAGGCTGTGGCATCTGGGAAGTATGCCAGGCCCATCTGCCCTGCAGGCTTGGGAGGTGACCCATCCTACAGGGACCTCTTTAGAGAATTTGTATGTCTGGGATATGAAGCTAAGGGTGGGGAATGGTGGCTTTAGTCTCACCCCAGCTTGGGGCTGCATCATCCTAGAGATACAGCCTCATCCAGCCTGGACAGGTGCTCTGGGTATTCACTAAGGGTCATGTTTGCGTGGTCCCTCCTCCTGGAAGACCTCTGCTGAGAGTTGACCTCACCCCTGAAAATTCTTTCAACTCTCCAGTGCCCCCTTTGTGGCCACACACTCATTTTGATGCTTTGTTTTCTTTTCTCAGTGTTGTAACTCTTTATAGCTGACTCAGGGGAAGAAAACAAAAAACTTAACATTTTTCCCCTTTAGGTGAACAGTTTTTTTTTTTTTTTTTTGGCAGAACCAGGGATAGAACTCAGGCCCTTGCGCTTGCCAGGGAAGCACTTATTCCACTGAGCCATCTCCCCGGCTCCGTGAACTCATTTCTGAGCACTGTGCTGTGGCCCATGCCAACTCCCAGAGGTCAGGTTCCAGGATGCCTGTCCTGGGGGTAGTGGCTTCTGTTCTGTAGACAGACTTGGTGGTGAATTATCCAGGGAGGTTTAGATAGTTTTAGGCTATGCATATTTTTACATTATTGTTTAAATATTTGTGCCAAATGGCCCTTTAGCAGATAGGTTGTGTTATAGCTTGTGTCTAGAAGTCACCCTCAAAGCCTCATGCAGTTATGGGGGTGCCTTTCAGAGAAGGCTGATCTAGAGGAGGAGCTTATGCTGCTGAGCTCTCTCCCTGGTCCAGGTCTTTGGGATAGTCAGGAAAGACACTTCCTCCGTGGCAGACAAACCTCCCTTCTGAAGTTTCAGCCTGTCCTTTGTCTCTCTGTGGAACACCCCAATGTAGAACACCCCAGGGCAGAATATGGCTACACACTTCCATGACCCATGTGTTCTGTACCACCCTTGTGAGTCAACTTTCTGTTGCTTTAACAAGCACTTGAAATAATGATTGATAAAGAACAAGGGAATATTTTGGAAGTTTCAGCCTGTGGTCACCTGGTCCTATTGATTTGGAACCTGTGGTAAGGCAGACCATCGTGTAGGAAATGTATACCAAAGCAAACTTCTCATCTAATGGCCAGGATTAAAAAAACAGAAGGAGACTGGGATGCCACAGTCTCCTCCTAGGACACAGGTCTGACAACCTAAAGCCTTCCACTAGGCCTTACCTCTTCAAGTTTTCATGACCTCCCAACAGTACCACAGGCGTGGAGCAGGGGCCAAGTCTCTGGGATACTTGGCAGATGCAAACCATAGCACCCTTCTATGTAGCTACTAGGAGAGTCGCAAACTGAGCAGCTTTTTAACATGATAACAAAAATTCCAAGCCACTGGTAGTACTTGAAAGCTACCAAGTACCACCATGGGGTACCACACTGTTTCACATGGAATCTGAATTTGGCATTGATTTGGCTTACGTTGCAGGGGACAGTTCAGAGGCATGTCTTCTGCTCCTGGCTGTGTGACTACGTGATGGTGTGACTGGCCAGCCAGCTGGCTTTCTGGTACCTCACTTCAGTTGCTGGCAAAATCAGAGACTGTATCTAGACAAACTTCCAGGTCATTCTGAGCTCTAAATACCTATAAATCCAAATTCCAGCCATAATTTTTTTTCCACAGAAAGATTACTACATGAGTAAGACAGTTGAGATTCATTTTTTTCCCTTAGCATCTGGGTTATATAAAAATAAGAAACATTTTTAAAATACTGTACATATGTTTTTGCATGTCACCAAATTTCTGCCTGATTTAGTTATGGCCTGTTGTAAATGTATCTGAGAGGAAAAAAAAAAAAAAGGAATACTTCCATGTGTCCAATCCCCATCTCTACACTCTACCCACAGGCATCCTTAGTGCTGTGAACTGGGTGGTGAGAGGCCTGAATGCACATGGCAGTGGGAAACTGGGTTAAATTTGCATCCTGGCTATTTCATCTCTTGCTTCTTAGTGACTGTTTGTGGGGTGTTCTATCGGGGAGACTCCCGGGTGGGCAAGCCTTCAGGAGCCTCACTGCACTGAAGAGCCTGGAAATACAGAGGCCCTCCTATGTGCCAGCCCTGTGGGCATTCTGCCTTTGCTTCCCTCCTTCCTGGTGGCTTCTCCCTTGAGGATCCCCTCAGCTCATGACTCCCACTGCCTTTGGCTCCCAGACTCAACTTTCCCCTGTGTCCTGGGCCTTTCATGCTAGGCAGCCTTCCTAAGGCCTATTCTGTCCAAGGCAAAGGCTTTGGAAGCCTAGTCCCAGCTCCTTTTCCACTTGCCCTCTCCCCAGGCCATGTCGTCACTTAGGGCGGCCCTGCCTGACACCTGCACGCAACACACCAGGCCTATCATCTGGTCCTAGTCCAGTTCATACTCCATGGCCTTGGAGTCCATTTGGACCTCAGGAATGTCACACCACAGGCTCCGATATCCAGTTTGTGATCCTTGAACTAAAGACCATCTATTTTATTTTCTGTAGAGTTTTTATCAAGAATGAATCCTGGATTTGTGAAAAGCTTTTTTTGCATCTATTGAGATGATCATATGATTTTTGTCCTTGACTCTGTTAATATGGTGTATTACATTTATTGATTTACATATGTTGAACCATCCCTGAATCCCTGGGATGAACCCCACTTGGTCATGGTGTATAATTTTTTTGATGCTTTGCTGCATTCTGTTTGCCAGTATCTTACTGAAGATTTTGCATCTATCTTCTTTAGGGAGATTTGCTTGTAATTCCCTTTTTTACTTGGGTTCTTCTCTGGTTTTTGGTATCAGGATAATGCTTGATTTCAGGAATGAATTTTGTGATATTGCTTCCCTTTTAATTTCATTAAAGAATTTGAGAAGTGGTGGTATTAAGTCTTTAAATTTCTTGTAGAATTCAGCAGTGAATCTTTCAGGGACTGGGCATTTCTTTGTTGGTAGATTTTTTTTTTTTGTTCCATCTTTGATTTTGTTGATTGGTACTGGTTTATTTAAGATTTTTATATCTTCTTGATACAGCTTTGGTAATTCATATATATCTAGGAATCTGTCCATTTCTTCTGTGTTTTCCATCTTATTAGAATACAGTCCCCAAAGTAGGTGTTGATGATCTTCTAGATTTCTGAAGGATCTGTTGTGATTTCACTCTTTTCATTCCTAATTGCATGAATCTAAATCTTCCCTTTCTTTGATATGGTTAGATAAGGGTTTGTTAATTTTATTTAATCTTTCTAAGAACCAACTCTGATTGATTGATTCTTTGTATTGTTTTCTTTGTCTCCATTACATTTATTTTTGCTCTGATCTTTATAATTTCCTCCCTCATATGAGCTTTGGGCTCACTTTTTTTTTTTTATGTTTTGGTACAGGGTCTTGGTACACAGCTTGAACTCCTAGTGATCCTCCTGTTTTCAGCCTCTCCAGCACTGGGATTGCAGGCCTATGCCACCATGCTGGGTCTCAATGGCTGGCTCAGTGCACCCAACCGTGGGCCTGGCATGCATGCGATGCTAGGGTTCAAACTCTGGTCCCTTCATTTGTCTAAGCAGGTGCATAATCAGTTCAGCTGTCTCACCAGCCTTGATTTGCTCTTTTGTGTCCAGAAACTTGAAGTGCAGTATTAGGTTGTTTATTTGAGCTCTCTGTTTTTCTGATATGGAAATTCACCACTATACATTTTCTTTGTAGAATTACTTTTTGTGTCCTCATATGTTGTATTGTCATTGTTGCTTGATTATAGAGACTAATTTTTTCTTTAATTTTACCTGTGACCCATTGGTTGTCCAGGAGGGTGTTATTTGATTTCCATGTGTTTATGAAGTTCTTGTGATTTCTTTAGCCATTGATTTCCAGTTTCATTGTACTGTGGTCTGATAATATGCATGAGATAATTTCAGTTCTTTTGCATTTATTTAAGCATGTGTTATGAGCTAGTATGTGGTCTATTTTGGAGAACATCCCATGTGCAGCTGAGAAGAAAGTATATTTTGATGTTGTGGGGTTGAATACTCTATAGACATCTGCTAAGTCCATTTCTTCAAGAATTTTATTCAGTTCCCACATTTCTTTATTGATTTTTTTTTTTTTGGTCTGTTTGATCTGTCTTTTTTTGGTGACAGCTGGATATTGAGATCCTCCAATACAATTGTACTAGGGTTTATTTGATTTTTCATGCCCATTAATATTTTTCAATATAGTTGAGTGCATTGGTACTGGTTGCATATGTATTTATAATTGTTACTTCTTCCTCTTGAATTGTTCTCTTTCTAAGGATGTAGTGACCTTCTTTATCCCTCTTAATCAGTCTTGGTTTGAAATTCACTTTGCAAATGGAATAGCTACCTCCCGCTTTTTTTTTTTTTTTCTGTGTTTCTGTCACATGGAGTACTGTTTTTCATCCTTTGACTTTCAGTCTATGAATTTCTTTTTGAATTAAATGTATCTTCTATCCAGAATATTGTTGGATCTTGCTTCTTGACCAATCCTGCCAGTCTGTGTCTTTCTTTGGTTGTTGAATTGAGACCATTAATATTGATGGTTATAACTGTTATATATTAACTTGTCCTTGTCATGTTATTTTCCTGTTGTTGGCTCCCCCTCTTTTTTCCCCTCTCTCTGTTTAATTGCTTGCCTTTCCTGGTGGAGTCATTCTATTGGGGTTTGTGTAATTATAGTTCTTATTAGGTATTTCTAGAATATCCTTCAGAACATTTTGGAGTGCTGGTATGGTAGTCATAAATTTCCTCCAATGTTCTTTGTCATGGAAGTATCTTATTTCTCCATCAGTTTTGAAAGATAGTTTTGCAGGGTGCATCAAGCTGAGTTAAATGTTGCTTTTCTTTAGAACTTAAAATACTTCACTCCAAGCTTTCCTTGATATGGGGGTTTGTGCTAAGAAGTCAGATGCAATTCTGTTGGACTTTCCTTTATAGGTGATTTTTTCCCCCTAACAGCTTTTAAGATTCTATTTTTCTGTTGAATTTCTGGAATCTTGACTGTGATATGCCTCTTGTAGATTTTTTTATCATGGATAATTGGAGTTCTATATGTTTCATTTATCTATATATCAAATTCTTTTTCTCCACTAGGGAAGTTTTCTGCCATGACCTCTTTGAGCAGGTGTTTCTTTTTTTATATGTATATCATTATGCTATCTGCCTTTATGTTGACTCCTATCAATCTTAAGTTATTCTTCTTTGCCTTGTCTAGCAACTACTGTATTGCTTTTTCATGGTACACACTATTTTAAAAATATCTTTCTTTTCATAGTTGCTAAACACAAGCCTGTCTTCTATATCTGAGGTCCTGTCTTCACAGTGGCTTAGTCTACTGTGTATACTTTCAGTGGAATTTTTATTGTCCTGAATATTTGTTTGAATCTGCCTTATGGATTCCATTTCTTTCCTATGCTGAGTATTCATGGCTCCCATAATTTTTTTTAGCTCCTCTATTTTTTTTTTTTATCTATATCAGTTCTAGAGTCACTAAGCATGGTTTTTATTGTGGACACCATCTCTGCAATTATCTGAGAAATTATTTCTGCTTTGATTTTTTTTTCTATTCCTTACTCAATTGCTTTGTTGTTACTACTTCAGAGAGCCAGGTGGGTGGCTTTTGGATTGTTCCACCTCATTTCCCCCTAGGTTTGCCTTTGGTGGACTGGATGTCTGGGGTTGCATCTTAAGTGTCTTCTCATTTTTTTTTTTTAGTTTAATTCCTGGGGTGATGCTTGTAAATTACCTATGGATTGCTTTATTGCTTGTGTTTAGAACCCTTATGAAATTACTACTTCTCTGAGTTATCTTCCAGGTGTAGCTGGTTTTGAGTCTTTTGCAAGATCCTACCTCTTATGGCCAGGGAGATAGCTCAGCAGCTTAAGTGCCTGCCTGGAAAGCACAAGATCCTGAGTTTGATCCCTGATACAAAAAAAAAAAAAATCTACCCCTTCGATTTGTTGGAGATGGGAAGTTGCTGTCTGTTTGGTCTAGCCCCTGATTCTTTGGCACTGCACCAAGTATTTTCTGTGATTCTTAGTCAATCTCAGTCTTGGAATATCAGGAAAAAAAGCTGTTTAGAACAATTGTGTCACTTTTGACTATAGTGATTCCATCAGCAACGACAATAGAATGAAACTCAGCCTAGAAAATGACAAACTGAGCTAGCTATGAATTTGCCACCTTCAATCATATGAACCAGATTTGTGGTTATATAACAAAATCTAAAACAAACCAGAAAATTACATGCAATATACAAGTCCTTAGTATGTGAATTTCAGCAGTTAAAATTTGAAATAGATCAGGGTGAAAATAGAGAAATAGGAGAAGAGGAAAAGACTAGAAGTAAGGCTGAAGGATAAAGGAGGATCATACTAAATTTAGGAAACTGGTATAGAAGACTGAAGGGAAAAAGAGAGGGAAGAGATAGAAGAACAGAGCAAGAACCACAATGAGGTTAGAAACCATATTCATATTCCTATTAAAAAAGGATGAAATAATGAAGGAGAAAAAATCCAAAATTCAAACCACCACCACCACTACCCAACAACAACAACAACAACAACAAAAATGAATAAAAAAGAGAACAGGGAAAAAAAGTATGTCTCCGTGTATGTCTCTGTTGTCACTGGCAAACAACATGTCAAGACAGAGTCTTGATCTGTGTTGACTTATCCCAGCAAGCCAGCAGTAACTTTCTGGTGGAGTAGTGGATAATCTCAGTATGACCCTGTACCTTCTGACTGAGACCAGACTCATGTTGCCTTTAGTCATCAGTGCACCTTCTGTGGATCTGAGCTCAGCTAAGAGCGGCTAAGTGAAGACAGCAGCAGCTCTGTCCTTCTCTGGGTTCTGAGCTCATCCCTAGGAAGATGGCTCTTGGCCAGTCATCCTCTTGCACGGGACGACTGATCCCTCAGCACTCACTGCCAGCTAGTGCAGTCATTCATGTGTGCTGATCCCCTCCCCTGCTGTATCTCTCCATGGTGACCTCTGGGGTCACCCACAGTCACCATGTGTCTGCAGGTTTGGACCACTCCTCTTGCATGGTTTGTCCTGTGTCAGAGAGAAGGTGCTACCAGCTACCTCCTACTTCCTCGTTGAAGTTTCTCTCTTCACTGTCTCTGTGGGCTTCAGTTCATGCTTCAGATCCTTCCTGGGTTCAGGGACCCAGTTCCCCACTTCTTACTCATTTTGCTATATTCTAGCATCTGGACAATGACCCTCAGAGAGGCTCCTCTACAGAGAGGCTCTGTTTACCACTCAGCCATCCTGGTGCTCCACCCCCCATTTAAATTTTCAGCAAGGAGAGCATCTGTTCTGTGACTGAATCTTTTGGAGCCATGACTTCATTTCTAAAATGTAAACTCATTTCCCATCTCAAGTAAGGTGAAATGAAAGCTTGCAAAGATGAATTTGACTTATCCTCTGATTGTTTCTGTCCATGTTAGGCACTGTGTGTACAAAAGGACTGATCCTTTCCTTGACCTTCCCTATGTACGCTCCACCCCCACCAGCTCCCATAATCCTCCAGGACTTGGTGGTTCAAAGGACTTTGGCTTAGGTTTTAAAACAGGAAGGGGCTTTGGGCTCAACTTTCAAACTTTTGTAGAAAACAAAAGCAAGGCCCATGGAAGGGTCAAGGCCAAGGTCATACAACTGGCAGGGTCTTTTGAGGTTTTGTGTTTTTTTCCAAGACTGTTATCACAAATTACCACAATATGGGTGACTTAAAACAATGAAAGTTTATTCTTTTGTGTCTGGAGATGTGAAGTCCAGAATCAAGGTATCCTTGGGTTGGTCCCTTCAGGGCGAAGCTGTTCCAGGCATCACTACTGGATTCTAATAGTTACTGGCTATCTTTGGCATTCCATGGCTAGTAGCCACATCACTTAATTTTCTGCTTCTCCTTACGTATGTGCTTATGTCCCAGTTTTTCTCTTCTAAGGACTCTAGTCACTGGATCAATACCCACCTTAATTCAGCATGAGTTGGCTCTCACTTGCTTATATCATCAGGTTCCAAATAAAGTCACCCACAGGTGCCCGGGCTCTGGCATGTCTTTTGGGGATGTGCACTTGAATCTGTGACAACATGGCAGATATAGCCCAAGTTCATGGTGCTAGAGAGAGGATGTGAGGTATGGCATGTGCTGGATCACCCTAGTGTTTGCTGATTTTTAGGTCGTCAACTTTTGTGCTGTCCCCATAACTAAGCATTTGAGTACTTGTCTGTTACATGGGTGAGGCTGAAGGACAAAAGTCATGTGGGCCTTTGGAAAGATGTGATTGTCCATCTTAGCCTTGGAGGGTGAATGACTTCCTTGAGGTATCATTTTAATTTTTAACTTTTTGTCATTGTTCTGCTTTGGACAATAAATTCATACACATGCTAGGATTTTACTGTTTTTTGATTCTTCTTTGTTTTATTGAACTGCCAGGCCTGCTCCTGTTTTTTTTTTTTTTTTAGAGGCAAGTGCCTAAATCTGCTCTTTTTTTTGATGGCTTTGGGTATTCATTGTTGGGCTGGCCTTCCTGACCTTGGTCTGGCCCAAGTGCGGTCTGTGAGTCAGCATTTCCAGTGGGGTGGAGGCTGCAGCAGGATAGGCCGTGGCTGCAGAGGTTTGGGATGCTAGGCCTGCAGGTGGGGCGAAGCTGGGACTGGGACTCCATATTTAGTCTGGAATTCATTCCCAGCTGCTTCTCCAAGGCTGGGGAAATGCCAGAAAGGGCTGAGCGCTGGCTCTGAGCAGGGCTGCGTGCTCCTTGCCAGGGACTCACAGCCTGCCTGAAGCAGGCCTGTCCCTTTCCTGCCCATCCACTGGCCTGGGACAGTGAAGAGCATGAGCGCGTGTCTCAGTAAGAGAAGCCTGAGGGCTGCACAGCGGCTCCTTTCTGCATAGAGAGCGACCAGGGTGGACTGGAGCAAGGACTTGCCCGAGGTTACCGGTCTCAGTTAGCTAATTGCAGAGCCCAGATTTGGGTTTTAGAGCTTCGAGTCCTGTGCCTTTCCTTGAGCTCATGCTGCCAGGAGCCCATGCTGTTATCAGGGTGCAGATGCCAGAGACCCAGAAGAGAAGGACCAGCACCCCTGGAAGCTCCAAATTGCAGAAAGACTAACCTCCCTTCCAGATGTCTTCTTGCCTTCCTTTTGGCGTCATCAATCTATTTCCATTAAAATCTGCTATGTTCATCATTTACCCTTTTTTTTTTTTTTTTTTTAAATTTTAGGGAAGGATATACAGGGTGATCAGGGTCTCACTACTAGATCGGACTCATAGTGATCTGCCTGTTTACAGCCTC
>NDGN011491001.1:0-25005 GCA_002564285.1 Tympanoctomys barrerae | reverse complement strand
CCTGACATTAGTTCTGAAGTGAACAGTTTAGTTAATTTTTGCCAAAACAAGGCCAGAACACAATCTGACACAAATGGATATAACTGAAATTCACTGGTAACCAACACATGGATCAGAAGAGTGAAGCTTTGTGAGGCTAAAGGGTTATATGTTTGGTACCTGGAAAGTGTCTTCATTCCTTATCAAGATATATACTGACATTATACCTGACAGAAAGCAAAACGTAAACCTAAAATATAATTTCAAAGCAAAAAGGAAGAAAAATAACTTTTCAGGAACTTCACTTTAAAAGTCTCTACTTCCAAATTACTAAGGATCTAATGTGGGGTTAAGGAAGAGAAGATTCAGAATAATTTAAAAGAATCTTAGATCTTTTTAAGAAAATATTCTAGAAATAGTAAGATTTTTAGATACACTAGCAAAACAATTCTTTCCGTAAAAACTATTTTAACAAGCATATAAGATGCAAATATGAGCCACTTTATATTTATTAATGTCCTACCATACCTGCTACAGCTGTGACCTAAAACACACACACACACACACACACACACACACACACACCTTTGATGTGAGCCAGCAGCCCCTTAAATTTTCTTTTTAAATAATATACTTGCTATATAGTATTATCCTTATTTTCTAAGAAATAACTGGAACCACAGAGTTCAGAATATGTTCCAAAACCAATCACGATATCATTGCAGCTTGTGTTCTGTAGTATGTTACCTAAACAATTTCTCAGATTGGTAGGTAAAAAAATATTAGAAGATACTGACAGAGGGGAAAGAAATGTAACTTCCAACCAGCTAGATGTCAGATATGCTCAGTCTGTATTCCCCAAAACTAAAGAATGAATTCTAAGGAACAGTGGAGGTTAAAAGTAGGAAAAAGCTCCTCCAAAGCAGGAGGGGACCTGAAAGTGGCTGCAAAGAAGCTCAGTTCTCATGGGAAGTTTTAGAGAGCAAAATCATAAGGTGGGTCAGATGATCAACTGATAAGATTGCAAGTGTAGCTGATTCAGTAATATTGATCCAATGGAGAAGGAGAGCACGTCATGTAGCAAGTGTCATAGAAAGAACAAAGAACTTCTTTAGGAAGGGACAGATCGGGGGGTCTGGCCACCCACCAGGGGACTGATGTCTGGGTAGACTTTCCTGGGCCAGGTGATACCAATTATCACATCCCCTTGGGAAGCACATAGGCCTTGTCATTCTGTCTATCGTTAGGTCTGGCTTCCAACAGACTCCAGCCATAGTGTAATGCATTCTCATCTTCTGCACTGACTCCTTTAAGGACCTAGCCTTGTCTGACTACCTATAATATTTCTGTGTAGGTGTCTATAATATCAGTAGATTTTTATTAGATGCCCCAATTTATAAATAAGATAAAGTGTCTCTAGACAAAACTTTTGTGAGAAAACAAAATTCCAAGTTAACAGGCTACTAAGATATAACAGTAGCTCCCCCGCTCCCCCCGCCAAAAAGGATGGAGAATAGGGAAAGAAAGATTTTACATCAGTAGAAAACTATGGATTATGTCTAGTATATCCTTCCCCTTCAGCATTGCTAGTTTCATTTCTGTTGTTTGTTTTCATCTATTTGGTAACTCTAAGTTATATACAACTGTTAAACATATATAAACTTGGTCTTGTGTCCTATGAGCTTTAATTTAATTGACACTCCTCTTCCCCACAGGAAAAAACACCAAAATTTGCAATTTACCTCAAAATTATTTTATTCCACAAAAATCTGTGCTGTCATAATATCTGGCTTGCTCTCATGGATGAAATTATTTGACTTTACGATGTCGTATCTGTATGACAGCCACGCTTCTTTTGTTTGGAAGTGCTTTCTAAACAGCTGTATGGGGTGAGGCTGAGAGATCTCAAGAGGTTAAGCTAAGGCTTGCTCTCCCTTACAGCCGACCTTACTGTGGCATTCATCTGTGGGAGAACCTGAGTCCTGAGCTGCATCTTCAAAGATCACTGTTTTTCAGGCCCTGTCTGCCTCCCTTCCTGCTTCTACCTTCTGTTACTTTAGAGGTGGGTTTTCCTACCCAACAGAGCAGTCCAAACACATGCAGCTTCAGTTTGCCATCAGCCCTCCTAGTATTGAAAGAAACTTTCTTTTACTTTGAGAATTTCAAAGAGTTTTTTTTTTTTCCCCCTTTAATAGCTAACAATGAGAAAAACACAGGGGGTAAAAAGACATACCAAACAAAAGTTGCAAAGTTTCAGATCAGATCACACAAGGGGGGAAAGCCATTTCTGGATTTCATTAGCATGTAAATGGTAGTCGATCTTAATTTTCTACCATCCACATTTTCCACAGCTGTCTTCTACTTCCTCTCTCCATGATGCCGTTTCTTCTGCTTCCCATCTTGCATAACATGGGAAGACAAAGACCACATGGATGAGAAGGTGGATCTTTTCAGTACACATAGAACTGAAGCAAAGTTTATCTACATTTCAGAGTAAATTCCAAATATTTTCCCTTTTTACAAAGAAAGGTTATCTTTGAAGAGTTCCTCTGGAATAGATGTTGAGCTTAAAGGGAGATAGTCAGGGTAAGACTGGGTAAAAACAAAAGATCAAGGGTGTTCTGTTTTGGGTGTATGGCAAGAGCAGGGAAGACCTGAGACAGCGTCAAGGACGTGAGATGCCTCATGAGGTATTCGGTGGTTTTTTCCTTCCCCATTCCTCAGTTTCACAATTATCAGCTTTCCAGAGAAGTGAGGTGATAAAACAAAGTTACGTCAAGATGGAAGCAGGAGGGATAGCTGCATGAATTATCAATAGCAAGAAAAAAAACCCTTTACTGTTAGACAATGAGGACTTTCTTACTTAAAAAGATGGACATATAAATTTCTGGATTTCACAGTGGGCTTTTGAAGAACAGAACCGTGTTTTCAAAGAAACATGCACTATAGAACATGCAGATGAAAGAGTATAACAGTGTGTACCCTGTGCTCACATCTATGCACTGTAGAGATTGGTGCTGGTGAATGGCAATGTATAAACCACACCCATCATTCACAATTTTTAGTAGATACATGGAAGAATTTTTAAAAAGTAAAATTAACTTTAATTGTTTTTCTTAGCCTAATATATCTAGAATACTACCATTCAACATGAACTAAGTTATTAATGGTGTTTTTCACACTAAGCCTTTGAAATGTAGTATACATTTTAAGCATATCTTAGTTCTAACTGGGCATATTTTGAACACTGAAGCCATAGGTGGTTATCGAGCTGTATGGTGTGGACCTAGATTACTAAATCTGAAGCTCTATTGGGTTTATAGCATCATAGAATAAACACTGTACTGGAGAGATGTGACTGATCTTAGGCTTATTTTGGTAAGTTCCTCCCCCCTCCCCCACCGCCTCTTTTCTAGACATAGTTTGCAGGCTGGTCTTGAACTCACTTTGTAGCCCAGGCTGGTCTTCAACTGACAGCAATCCTCTTGCCTCTGCTTCCTGAGCAATGGGATTACCAGTGTATGCTGCCACACCTGGCCTGTTTTGGTAACTTCTCCAGATCTCAATATCCTTACAAAGAAAGGATTTAGAATAAGTAATACCGAGTTTAGAAAAAACTATAGGGGCCGGGGAGATAGCACAGTAGAATAAGCACTTGCCTGGCAAGTGCAAGGGCCTCAGTTCAATCCCAAGTTCCGGGGGGGGGGGAAGAAATAACTATAATGTGAAAAATGATGATCTTTTGTGTGCCACAATACAATTTGGTGTGCTAACCCTTAAAAAAAAAATCCTCAGGATAAACCCCAAATTAATTTTACATACAAAAAAATTGATAGGAGAGTATCTTACTAACACAGCAATCATTTGGGATCATAAAACAAAACACTACAGAATAGCACATAGGCATGCTGAGTTCTTTGAACTCAAGATGCAGTCTCAGGAGCAGGGTCTTCCTGAACTTCTTCCACCAGCACAACTTGGCCCTTCTTTCCCCTGGCACCTTCTCTGAATTTCTCTTAATCATCTAAAGGCAGTTCCCAGACCAGTATAAAGCCGTTAAGAACTCCCTTCCTGCAATCCCATATACCAGAGAAGACTAATTTGTGTCATAGGAGGAGGCTGAAAATAGCTGCCATGTGCTCAGAGATTCTGCCAATGCTTGTCACTTCTTTTGCAGACTGATCTGGGTGTTCGTCTTCATGAGACTGTGTTCACCCTGCCTTCCAACCTTCACCTCCACAGTCTGTGACCACTAAACTACCCAAACTCCAAGCTTTTATTCATTACGTTAGCTTAAGATACCAAAATTTGAACCATTTGGCCCTTCTTTTTACAAAAATGCATGTATTTTTACTAGTCCATGTTTGCATTACACAGTGATTATATCCTCATGGGGAGTTGGCACATGCACATAAAGCATGCTCTTTTTTCATCCCTTTCTCCTTTTCTCTCTACTCCTTCCACTGTCTCTCTCCCTTTGCAAGAGAACTATTTATCTATTATCTATCTTTTATTTTGCTCTTTGTATTTTAGGCTTTATCCTTCTTCATTGTAGAGTCGTACTCTGTTTTGTATAAATGCCTCACTTCCTTTTTCCATTCACTGGCTAATGGACACACAGGTAGCTTCCAAGCATGAGCCACTGTAAATTGTGCTGCTATAAATATGAGTATGAGTATGCCTGTATCACTGTAATATGGTATCTTTAACTTTTTTAGTTATGGAAACCAACAGAATGAAGAGGCAACCTACACCATGGGGAAAAAATCTGCCAGCTATTCCTTGAACAGAGGGTTAATATCTAGAATATATAAAAAATTTAAAACAGAGCTCCCAGCAGAAAAGAGGCAATCAAATATGTGCAACTGAAATGAATCGACACCTCAGAAAAAATACAAATGGCTAACACATGCATTGAAAAGTTCAAAATCTCTAGTCACTGGAGAAGTACAAGTTAAAACAATATTTAGATTCCATTTTGCTCCACAAAAAATGGTTATCACCAACAAATTAAATACTAACAAATTCAGGAGAAACTATGAGGGAAAGGAACCCTTTATGTTGTTAGTGGGAATGTAGAATAGTATACACCATCATGGAAATCATCAATCAGTATGGAGACTCCTCAAAAACTTTTTTAAAAGATCCCATTTGACACTGGCTTGTCTTCAGTCTCATATTTTATTACAAGTTTATTTCATAGACTCTTATCAAATCTTCAGGGGAAAAATGAAAATTGTTCTCCCTTACAAAATAATTTGTTAATCGTTCTATTAGTTTCCTTTCTTCAGATTTCCAAAGGGGACTGAAAGGTCCACTAAGAAACAAAAGCAGAAATTAAAGTGATTTACAGCAAAGTTTAAAATAATTTGGAAGATAATACACAAGATCACTAAATTTGCTGTTTATATTCACCAATATTTACTGATCAGATTAAAGACAAATAAGAATATTTTCCCTGCAGGTGCTTATAATTCAGTAGGCAAGATAAGACAGCACAGTGTGAGCATGAAGGCTAGCTATGCCGTGTTGTGGACATTAGAGCTCATCCAGTAAGGGTAAGAGACGGGGTTGGGGGAGGTGGAGTAAGAAAAGAGACCCAGGGATGTAGCCAAGTGATACAGCATTTGCCGAGCATGTGCAAAGCCCTGGGTTCAATTTCCAGCACCGTACCACACTGAATATTAGCAAAGGACCTTGCACATGAAGTTGGTTTTAAGGACAAAGATGAACTTCACAGGTAGGGATAGAGTTAAGAAAGAGAGTAAGTATGAATGAGAATGGCAGAAACAAGACCTGCATCATCCTACAATGGCACAGGTGTATCAGTGCTTTGGTGACGAGTTAGTGTTTATATTGTGACACTGTTTATCAATTAAATAATTTGTCAGCATAGACCTTTGAAGATGTTTGAATATAGTATAGTGTACTTGTGAATGTATTAAAATGTCAGCATTTCAAGGCACTATGTTAATGGCTTAGGCAACCAGAGGTTAGCTAACCTTTTTCTAGAAAGGGCCAACCAGTAAGTATTTTCAGGCTTTGGGGGCCATATGGTCTCTATCAAACTACTCTATTTTTACCACTATTACGGACAAGCCACCACAGACATACATAAATGAATGAACAGGACTGTTTTCCAATAAATCTTGCTCACTAATAAGTATGTGACTTGGTACTTAATGTTTGTAAACCTCAGTTTCCTTGAACTATAAAATGAGGATAATAGCTCTTCACGCTTCATAGAGTTGTTATCAGGATTACTACTTAGTGTCTAAGGATGATATTTGCTGCCTGACTCTCAAAATCTAATTACAGGGCACTAGTCTATTTTCTAGAAAGTAACTACATCTGACAATCTTACTCTTCATTATACTGAGTCTCTACAATATGATCTTCTATACTAAGGGGAACAATGATTATGACTTTTTTCTAACATTTAGACCTGTGGGAAATGAGAAAACTAAGAAGGTAACGTTGTTCATTTTCAGAATACTCCCTGAGTAAATTTTCTTTATGTGGTAGTTTTATGCTGACCTATTTCTAGTAATATTAAAAAGTGGCATTTAATGTCCATAAATGCATAACTTTTATGATGGACTGGACTATTAACACAGAATCACCTGTAGCAAGAAAAATCCATTCACTGTTAGAAGATACAAGTAGGTTACTGGAATGGACAATGATAGACCTGTAACACAGTCCACAGACCTAACATCTTTGTAGTATACAATTTTGAGTGTTACCCCAATTACTACCCTCTCATTCCAGATATGAACAAATGTGTTTATCAAAGATTCTGTGTAGTGAAGCATAATTCTTTCAAGCTGTCCTGTGAGGATGAAGACTGTGGAGTCAGAATCCCAGCTCCCGCTCTGTGAGTGTGTGCGGGGCTGGAGACTGAACCCACGCTCTTGGACATATGTACCAGCTAAGCACTACGCCCCAGCCCAGGAACCAACCTCTTAACCCAGTAGTTTTTACATAGCAGGGCTTTTAATATTTCTTTAATGCCTCAAATTACCAAAACCTTCAACTATACTACCTTACAACAACACGTTAGGTGTGGAAGGAAGATCCAGGTTCATATTCCTCCAACCTTTTACCAATAGGAGTGAATCTAAATGGAGGTGCTTGCTGGGAAATTTGGTAGCAATCCTCCATCTTACGATTCGGTAACATGCCAATCTGTGTTCATTTAGGTTTTAGTTCTACTGCAGCTGAAGAAGCAGAGCTTAGCTAGTTAAGGAAACATAATGGTAAATGTGAAACCAGGTTGGTGACAAACACCACAGTGAATTGAAGGGTGGACTAATCATGAAAACTTCCCCAGGGAAGAGTGGCTATAAATGCTGAAGAAATATCTGTAACTTCACCAGACACTAATTGTCCACTATATGTGAAATTTTGTGCAAGATGCTACTGACAAACCAGTAGCCAAGATACGCGTATTTCTTTCTGTATCACAGTTCAAAAATCCTGATCCTGTTAGCCCATAGTTTACTAAGTAAGCTTGTTCAAATTATATTTTCTAATGACTTTGATAATTTACTAAATTTTCTTTCCTAGGAACATAAAAATTAGATTGGAAAGACAGCTGATTTCAACAGCAGCAGTGGTTTGTTAATATCTATTAATTCACATAACAACTGTAGTCATGTAGTCCTTGTGACCACTTAGAGATGAACCAGGGATTTAATTAATTTACTATTAAACTCATATTATAGACCACAAATGAGTAATTTTCAAGGTGTCAGACAGGAAATATGGCAGGAAGGATAGAAAACATTAATAGAACAGTTTTTGATAACTATATTACAGTTCAAATATTCTAAAATAATTTTGACAATGTTGTTTAAAATGAGAATAATAACGTAAAGGACAGACCATTTTTAAAACATTTATGTAATTAAGAAATGTAGAACTTGCCAAAAAAGGCTAATATGGAATTATATTTATATTAAAAATTTTTTTAAAGTCTATTACTAACAACATAATTGGATATATCTGACATTATATAGTTACTATGGGTCATATCCTATTTTAAGCATGTGACTATATATATGTATATTTATACATATTTATTTATACATATATTTATATATATATAACATATATATTATACACATACACACACACACACATATAGGTGTTTCTGAGACAAGGTCTTGTTATGTAGCCCAGGCTGGCCTCAAATTTGCAGTGATCCTCCTGCCTCAGCCTCTCAAGCGCTGTAATCACAGGCATGTGCCACCAATTTTTTTTTTTTATGAGGAAACAAATACAAAATGAATTATTCAATATGGACTCAAATCCAGGTAGTTCTGTTTTAGACTTTTTTTGGAAGGTATAGTCCTGAGGATCACAATTTGAACTCTGTGCATGCTAAGCCTGAGTTCTGTCACTGTACTACATACCTGGCTTTGATCATAAGCTGTATATTATAAAGTGAGGAAGAGGTATGGTCAAATTCAATCTGACCAGCTAGAACCTATCTTTTTCAATGCTAAATTCTGGAGATTTTTTAACATGTCAAACAGAATGCATTAGGTTCACATGTTACAAAGTGTATGTGACCCTGCAGGAAGAAATAAGGGTCAGAAATAGGAACAAGGTGAGAGTCAGAACCCATCATTAACAAGTGTCCATGGAGTAGGTATATATATTCCCACTACATAAATACTACTTCAAATATGAAAAACATACATCTACTATGCAATTCATTCAAAATCATACAACTTCAAAGGTGTAATAGGAATGAGAACATGGATTGGTCTTACTCCATGCTTCTTTTCACTAATCTATGTGGGCTTAACAGCAGAAAATGAAAGAGGGAAAAAGATATTTTGCATTTTTGCTGATAACAAGACCAATGTAAACAAACAGTGTAACCTACATGTCCCCAAAGCTACTATATTTTTAGCCCGCATTAATATAATTGTACAATTGAGATTATAATTGGTATCAGGCCTACCATATCTAGAAAAGTAGAAAATGTAAATAGTTTAAAGAGAACATTAAAAGTTAATATAATTAATAACCATTTTCATCCTCCACAGCAACCACTGAAGACCAGTAGCCATGGCCCCCCCACTATCCCACGGCCGTGGGCCTCAGCAAGGGCCACAAGGTGACTAAGAATGTGAGCAAACCAGGCACAGCCTCTGCCGCAAATGCCTCACTAAACACACCAAGCGCGTGCGGGACACAATCCGGGAGGGGTGCGGCTTTGCCCCTTATGAGCAGCGCACCACGGAGCTGCTCAAGGTCTCCAAGGACAAGCGCGCCCTCAAGTTCATCAAGAAAAGGGCGGGGACGCACATCTGCGCCAAGAGGAAGCGTGAGGAGCTGAGCAACGTGCTGGCCGCCACGAGGAAGGCAGCTGCAGAGAAGGACGGAGCCCCTCCGGAACAAAGCTTTGCAGAAACAAACAAAACAACCCAACAGCAGAAAAACATTTTCAAGTAATTAAAGAGAGATTTAATGGAGGATTAGATAAAAAATTTTGGTTCGAAGTAAGATACTAGAGACATCCAAACTGAATAAATTACTTTATGATAAATTCAACTAGGATTTAAGATAACAAACTTTAGTTATTACTCAGAGGGATTCAGCAATGAGGCAGGTTTTAGACAAGAGGCTTTATTACCTGCCCCTTGAAATTAGAGCACTTTGGCTTTTACAAGTAATATTTTAGATTTTTTTTGAGGTGTTCTAATGCAGTAATAAATACAAATACCACTGATTTAGATTCATTAGAAGCTTTCTTTCAGTTCACATTCTATATTCCTAAATAGCTTTAATTAAAGTTAAGAATATAAAATCATATCGTGAATGAAAAAAACCCAAATATACCATACCATTTTTCTCTGCAAAGGCAGCTGCATCTTCTTTGGTACTGAAGGTGAGAACCATGTTGGACAAGGGATCAGCCCTGTAAGAAAGAATTTTTTTCCCAAGATTTTACATTCAGCTTTGGTGAAAAAAATTAATATAAATGTTTAGAAAATAAACTGTAACTATAATATCAAAGAGTTACTATTAATGCTGAGAAGAATATCGTATTTGAAACAATCTCTAAAATGCAGTTATTTTTTCTGTGTCAAATTTGGGATATTTTCTACCATCTAACCTCAAACAAAAATATAATTGCAGACTTTCACCTAGTCTTTTGTTTTTCAATTAATTTATTTTTTTCTATAATTTTATTGAGAACAAATAGCAATGAGACAGTTTCAAATCAAATTGGTAGGACAGTTCCAATAATTAATCACCTAGTCTTACTTAATAATCATTTAAAGACAAGAAAAGAATTAGAGTTGAATTTAAAAGTGCAAGATTCGGGGCTGCGGAGATGGCTCAGTGGAATAAGTGCTTCCCTGGCAGGCAAAAGGACTGAGTTCAATCCCTGGTTCTGCCAAAAAAAAAAAAAAGCAAGATTCTCAAACTGATCTTATAAATTCAATGTCAAGAAGATTACTGATGAATACAATTGCTAGCACAGACGATTCCTAGGTTATAATACTCTAGCTCAGGACTTTTTGTTGATTTTCCAATATGCCAAAGCAATACACATTATATTATACTCTAAATTTTAAACTATGATGTTTATTTGTCTAGTACTATGTGCCATAGTCTTTTTTAAAAAATTTTTTTTAACAAGGAACGAAACTCAGGGCCTCATACTTGCCAGGCAGGGGCTGTATCACTAAGCTACATCCCAGCTCTGATCTTACAACACTCAGCAGAAGTGAGGTAGAACAGTCTAATTGAGAAAGATGGCACAAACTAGACCTGCACTGCAACTTACAAGCCCAGGATAAGTCCATGTATCGTATCTTCTTTGACGACTTATTATGGCTTGATATGGATCAATTATACAATAAGGCAATAAGAGTAATATTTAAATTAGTGTACATCATTACTTAAATTAGGTCATGTTCTATGTCCATGATGATATGAAATCCTTATTTCCAGGAGCTGAATGATAGATTCATAATTCTCTAATGAACGATTACCTTTAAAATTGAATACATAAATAATTTATGTATTTAATTTTATTTTTTAGGTATCAGAAATTGAACTCATGAAGTTACACTTGCCAGGCAGGCGCTGCACTGTTGAGCTATATATCCTTGGCCGTATATATTTAGAATATGATGAAATCAATAAAATTTTGAGTCCAACAGCCATTTCAATTTCAGTGGTCAATTTAAATGAATATAACTGAAGAAAAAGTTTATATACATAATTTTATCAAAATTGAAGTCCTGCTTATAGAAACAAATGCAAAGAATTTACCTATCAGATAAAAGACTGCCAAGGAAGGTATGAGAATAATAACGGGAACCAGCTACCCTATTAAATAGGGTGAATCACTACACCAACTTACTGGATCAAGAACATTTAAACAGTAAATACCGTAGGTCAAATTCCCATCTTATGATATTTTTCATGGTTAAATCCTTCACCTTTGAATTTTAACATTTAATGATTCAGGTAATTAAAAGAGCATGAGAAACCTTCACTTTGGGTAAGAAAAGCAATGTTAATACAGTATTGAAAAGTATGAATTTAAAAATCTAAAAACAAAGATCAAGCACATTTATCTTAAAATCCTGCATGAACAAATGCAGCCTTTTAAAATTAAAAAAAAAGCATAGTGGCAATAGGTAACAATGAAATTCATTCACTGTAGTTTAAAAAATAAAACTACGTTCATTAGTCAATGACCACTTTCACAATAATACTTCTCCCTCCCACTGAAAAAATACAGGAAAACATTTGATTTCTAACTTATGTCACAAAATTAGCCCAATAACTTTGTAAAATTATTTTTTTCTATTTGTACTGCCTCTACTGCTCAAAGAAATGTGTCCTTTCCTATCTTTATACTAATATTAAATGTATGGGGGCAGCCATAGCCCAGGGGATTAAAGCAACTGCTTGGGCAGACGCAAGGACTGGGGTTTGATTCCCTGTGTGTGGTGCCGCCCCGTCCCCGAGACAGGGAATGAGACTGGGTATGGTGGCGCGTGCCTATAAATCCAGCGCTTGGGAGGCTGAGAACAGGAGGATCACTACGAGTCCAATCTGTGTAGCGAGACCCTGTACTACATACATTAAAAAGTAAGTAAGTAAATAAATAAATCTATGGGAAGAAATTCCAAAGCTGTCGCTCTGTGTGGTTTCTGTAATGTATCCGCTCCCTTCTGCAGCTCTCCTCCATCGTCAGGGCTAAGTGTCTACTGAATCCTCTATGCCAATCCTCTAGAAGAAATGAATATACTTGTCTCATTAGGGAACCTGAATATTGGGAAACAAATGTACTTTACACAGAGAATGAAGACACTACTCTTAACATATCCAAGAATCATTTCTTTGACCAATATCAAAAAATCATATTAAAATTCTATTTTCCCATTAAAGTTCTCATTAACAAGATTTCAAATATACACAGACCTAAATGCCAGGTCTTAAATTTTTTTCTTCCTTTTTTTACGTATTATAGATATATAATGATAAAAGAAAATATAAGCAAACTGAAAACTATGATCAAGCCATTTATGTACAATATTGAAGATGGAAATTTCTTACATAATGAACTTTAGATAAAAGAAAACTTCAGCTTCTAATCCCAGCAATTTTATGAAAAGCTTTAAAATGTCACAGATATAGGTCAGATTTTAACTCATGATGTCACGCTTGCCAGGCAGGCGCTGCACTGCTGAGCATCTTGGTAATTGTGAAACTCGAAGGAGGAAAGTTGCTCTGGCCTGCTCTTTTCTCCTGAAGTAGACTACAACAGAATCTCTGACCTTTCTTTGAAAAAGGTTATAAGACCCTTGTCCCAGCAAGGCCCAGCCTATGCCCAGAGGAAAATGTTTTATCTCTGAAGATACCAGGACCCAAACAAGAATCGAGACAAATAGGCCTGGCTCTTTGTTTACTACTATTAGACTATACCTTTTGTCCAATCATACTTCTCCAGAGCCATCTAATGTTCATCACACCTAACCATAAAAATATAAAGGTTTCCCTGGTCAGGTTTTTGTATAAAGATTCCTGTATCATGTAGAACTTACATTAAGTGATTTTGGATGCTGTTCTCTTTTTAATAATCTTGCTATAAGGACCTCGCCACAAACTTTGTGTTGGATATGATGAAAAGATGTTATTTTCAGCTCTAACATTCAACTTTGTGCTCTTAAAGTATTTTACCCAGAAACAATTTAGAGTATGTATATGAGGGTACAACTACTCATTTATTACTGAATGTTGCTGGAAATGCATTACTATGATTCTTAGGTGTAAATGAATATATTAAAATCTCATGTGACTCAAAGAATGATCCTAACATTTCAATCACTGGGTATGGAAAAGCTTTTCCTTGTAATTTTCTTTAGTTTCTAAAAGCATGTGGGCTGGGGAGATAACTCAGCGGTCTAAGTGCGTGCCTGGCAAATGAAAGAACCTGAGTTTAATCCCTGGTACTGCATGCTGTGCTGGCCCTGGAATCCTGGGTGCTCCGTGGTGGTGTACACCTTAATCATAGCACTGGGGAGGCTCAGACAGGAGAAGCACTATGAGTCCAAGCTGCATATCACAGCCCTGTACTAAATAAATAAATAAATAAATAAATAAATAAATAAATAAATTTTCAAAAATTTAAAAGCATATGATTTACAAAAGAACTCCATATATTGCAAGAAACATAAAACCTAAAGGATATCAAAACATCTAAAAAGTACATCGTTGCATCATTTACCTAATGAAATATATTTCTATTTAAACTGTAATATGGTGGATATTTTAAGACAAATTCTTGCAAGTATACTAATTTGATTTTTTTTTTTTTTCTTTTTTTCGGTACCGGTGATTTAACTCAGGACCCTGTGCTTGCTAGGCAAGCTCTTATCCTACTGAGCTATCTCCCTGGCCTGAGTATACTGATTTGAGAAAAGACGTCCCTTCAGAATTTCATTCAATGTACCATAAATTTATCACAAGTTTCAGATATTATAAATTTCATTTAAATGAGCTAATTTCTGAACTCAGTTCCTGCCCTATAAACAAAACAAAGAAATTTTACATTAATTTAAAAACAAAGTGTCACTAAATCATTAGTTTCATTCACACAATCTTCTATGAATATACACAGGTTGACTATCACACCAACAATGTTTATAATACTCATCATTTTATCCAATACAGTACTGAGAATAAAATTGCTGTAGTTTACTATACTGTGCCACAGTCCTATGACTATATATATATAAAATATATATGGAGAACTATAAATCTGTGGTTAGAGTGATTCCTAACAGCACCAAAAGTATTTTCATGAGCGCATCCTGCATAGGACTCTTAAAAGAAAGAAAGGTGAAAATAATACTTATGTTTACTCACGTTGACGCCCAACCCATCAAAGGGTTTTCCCATCGCTCTCTTGTATCAAACTCCATTTTCCATTTCTTAGTGTTGTTCACGCCAGATTGCATGTTATTGCGAGCAGGAACGAAGATCCTAACTTTCCTGGTTTTGATATGCTCTTCTGGAACACCAGTTAATGTAGTGATATCCTAAAGAAAAACAAGCCAATAAAGATGTTCCAAAAGGCCCAAATATATGCAAACATGTACCTGTTTTTGCCTACATTCATCCAATTCTACTTAGGTTTGTTTATGAATTGGGTTGAAATTTCTGGCTTATTTTACTACTTCTCATATTTTACTTATAAACTGTTATGCCAGCATCTGTAAGTTGTATACTTGAAAGGTGGTAATAGGAAACAACGGGAAAGGGGGTCATAAAAATTTTGGAGCCTCTTCTGCACAACAAAACTCTGGCAATTTCCCCTCTCCCTATTCTTTTCTGCGCTAGGAAACAAACTCAAGGACTTATACATAGTGGGTAAGTGTTCTACCACCAAACTACATCCATAGACCAATACTATAATTTTTGAACCTATGCTGATAGAATCAGTAGTCAATAGTCTCTTATCCTAAGAGCAGATGAGAAAAGATATTAAGAGGATATAAATAAGTGGATATAAAAAGTAAATACATTTCAAGTAGAAAAGATTCTATTATTAATCATTTCTATACTGTAAGTTTTATTGCTTATTAAAGGCTGTTGCTGGAGGGCTGGCCAGATAGCTTCAGCAGACTAAAGTGCCTGCTTAGGCAGACAGCAGTGGCTGGGGTTCAATCCCTGGCGTGCTGTGCCAGGATCCCCCCAGGGTACGCGGAGATGGCAATTGAGACTAGGTATGGTGGTGCATGCCTATAATCCCAGCACTTGGGAGACTGAAAATAGGAGAATTACTACGAGTCCAATCTATATAGTAGATGTGTAATTTTGGCATAATTTGAAATGAAAATAACAGTAAATTTTGCATTTCTTTTTTAATACTTTTATCCAATAATAAATGGTCAGCCAGGGAATGTACAGAATTTTGATGCTTCAGCTAAGATATTTATGAAAACATAGGGCAGTCAAACAAAAAATAATAAAGTATTTATTATTATCATGACTGTAGACCCTGTACCAAATACATAAAAAAAGAAAGAAGAATCATAACCTTACTAATAAAGCATAGGGCTCAGGCATAGCACTGTGGTAGAACTATAATCTTTATACTATTTCACTGTATTTGCAATCTACAACATTACTTATTATTATTTTAACTTGTGTATTTGGTACAGGACCTCACTACACAGATCAGACTTGTAGTGATCCTCCTGTTTTCAGCCTCCCCAGTGTTGGGATTCCAGGTATGCACCACCATGTCCAGACTCAACTGTTGGCTCATCGTGCCCAGAGGTGGTGCCAGTGCAGAATGCGATACCAGGGATTGAACCCCAGTCTCTGCACTTGCCTAAGCAAGTGCTTACTCTGCTGAGCTATCTAGCCAGTCCTTATTACTTACTATTATATATTATTAGATTAATATATTTCCTCAACTATAGTTGAAGCAAGGTATAATCAAATACTATAAACATTATACAGCCACAGGTGCTCCACTCTAAGCTAAATTCCTAACAATTGAAGCTATATATTACTTGACTTCTTTAAATTAACTATATGAGATACTGAACTTGACTTGGAAGAGATGAGTTCGAACCTCAAAATGGAAGTATAACTTCTAGGTCAATCACCCCAGCCCAACTTGAGGAGGAGGGCCATGATCCAAAGGAACCACAACAGGTGAGAATGCTGTTTATTGGTAGTCTGAGCTTTGAAACTACAGATGATATTAAGAGAACATTTTGAGAAATTGGGCACACTCACAGACTGGTAAAGAGAGATTCCAACAAAATGCTGCAAGGGCTTTGGTTTTGTGACTTACTCTTGTGTTAAAGGGGTAGATATAGCAATGTGCACTCCAATACACAGTTAATGGGCTATAGTGGAACAAAGAGAGCTGTTTCTTGAGAGGATTCAGTAAAGTCTAGTGCCTATCTAACAATAAAGAACATTTTTGTTGGCAATATTAAAGAATGTGATTTGAGAGACTACTCTGAAAAATATGGCAAGATTGAAACCATAGAGGTTATGGAGGACAGGTAGAGTGGGGAAAAAAGAGGATTCACTTTTGCAACCTATGATGATGATGATACAGCTGATACAACTGTTATTCTAAAATGTCTCACTATTAATGGGCATAACTGTGAAGTGAGAAAACACCTTCCTAAGTAAGAGGTACATTCTGCTGGATCGCAAAAAGATCATGGAGGAATGTTTGGAGATAGTGGAGAGAATTTTGGACATGGTAGAAGAGAAGGCAATAGTGGTAATGGAGCTGGCAACAGAGATATAATTACGGAGGAGATGATGGTAGAAATGATGGTGGTGGTCCTGGTTACAATAATAGAGTAGGCTGTGGTGGTAGTGGACCAGAATATGCAAACCGGAGTGGTAGATGTGGAGAAGGAAGAAAATGATGGTGAAGGAAGAAATTTTGGTGGTAGTAATTATGATGGTAGTGGGACCTATAACGAGTTTGAGCATTATAATGGACAATAGTAACCCATGAAGAGGAAGGACCCACTTGGTAGAAGGAGGTATGGCAGTCCTATGGTGGTGGTGACGGATCCAATGGTGGAAGTGGTAGGTATGGTAGCAGAAAATTTCAGAAAAACAACAGCTAAAGACTATATATTTCTTAGCAGGAGAAAGTGAGAAGTTGTCAGGAAAGCTGCAGGTTACTTTGAGACAGTTGTCCTAAATGCATTAGAGGGAACTATAAAAATCTCCCACAGAAGAAACAATGATCCATAGTTAGAAAAGTTACTACAGCTTAAATAGGAAACCCTTCTGGTTCAGGACTGTCACAGCCACAGGTAAGAAAACAAGCATCTCTTGATGAATGTAATGTAGTATCAATTATGTGTACATTCCTGAGGTCTTTTATCTGTTGTATCTTTTGTTTTCATTTTTCAATAATCAGGTATATTGCTCTGTAAATCATGGTAATGGTCCAGGAAAAAAATAAAGAAATTTTAATTAAAAAAATTTAAAAACAATTACATGAAAAAGCAAACACTAAATTCTTAGCACTAGTTACCTCAGGGAAATGAGATGATAGATTTTTATTATATATAAAATAAAAAGGGACAAAATGAATTTTAGGATAGAAAATCTTTTTTTTTTTTGAATAGTGGCTAACAAATGTTGATAATCAGTTCTTCATATTTTGAATTGACTACATATCTTTCATGTTTTCTCAAATCATGGCAAGTATTCATTGATATTTTCTCCCAATTTAAAGTTGGCTGAGTTTCTGATTTTTGAAGTATAAGTTGTACTGACAGAATCTGTTTTTGCCTCCAGAAGTAGAAGGTACTGCGGCCCAGCTGAGCTGCTGCCAAAGACAGAGAATGAAAAGGCTTGGCATCCCTCACACACTTGACACCTAAAGGGTAGAGGCTCTAAAATTCCTAGTCTCTTGGACGCACTTTGTCTAGACAAACTGATTTGTCTCACACTTTTAAAATGCACAACGACACTCTATTGTTATCATTTCATCCACACAGCGTCAGCTAGTGACAGAAGAACCTGTTTTCCAAGAGACATTTCAATGGGCTAAAGCTCCCATTCCAAGATTTCATTAAAACAATGTAACACTTGAAAAGAATTATGAGGCACTGTGTTGATCCCCCGTCTTCAGTAGTTTGGTTTCCAAGTTCTCAGTGAGTTATCTTTGACTCTACTTTCACAAACAATAAGTAAATAAATAAAATATCTGCTAATTATTTAAACTGTACTGGGTTAGTGGTATCTCTATAGATTTCTAATTCTGCATTATAATACGGATCACCTACAATTTTTCTAAACATCTATTTATAAAAAACATGTTGAAGCTGTCCATATTGCCTTTTATGGAGCTCTCATTTTACTGGTAAATACATAAATGGCTTATAGGACTCATAAATTTTTGGATGACAAAAAGGTTAAATTACACAGACACGGTATGAGAAGCCTTCAAGTTGGCACCTGAAGGACCTCAAGGGTCGCCAGTTCATAGTTATGTGTAAATTCTAATGAAGACAGACATCCCATTATAACAACAGGTTTCCTAAATTTTAAAACTTTGAATTTTTAAAGAGTCGGATCAAGCATCAAGTTTATATTTCTAAAATTAAAAAATGTAATTATATATCATATTGTTTCTCTAGTGTGAGAAACTGCAAATGTACGTAAGGACCAAAATGTATAACAGATAATGGGAAATGGGAAGAAAATGCTCAAATGAAAAGGGGTACAAGGGATGGGGGAAGGGAAGAAGAAGGAAGGGACAAGGAAAAAAATAGAGAAAAAAATGGAAACAAAGCTTTTGTAGATCAGGAGGGGGAAGGGACTTAAAGGAGGGGAGGGGAATGAGCAAAAAAGCAGCAAGGTATATCATGTACAGATACAAATTCTCTATGAGGAATTTGAACATTATGTATATCTGAAATGTACCAACAAAATTTTAAAAATAGGAAGAATGTCATTTTCTTAAGGAAGTTTCAAAAATAAATTTTATGCACAATATACTATTTTATGAAATAGTAACAAGTCAGTCATAGCTCACAGCTTAGACATTCTAATTAAAATTTGCTATTAAAATTATACATATCACACTCCCAACCTCTTCCACCTTTGAAAGTTTTGAAGAGCTGATAGCTGTTGAAGTCACTAGAGAAAGAATCTAAAAAATCACTAATGAGATATATGCCAGCATATGTATACAAACTTAATTCTTTCAAATACCAATTTCCATTATAAAATATTAGTTTTCCATATAAAAACTGCATTATTCGGCTATCAACTGTCTCCATTTATCTTGTGTGAATTCAACTTTTTTTTTTTTTTTTTTTTAACAAAGGAAGCAGGGAACAAGCAATGGGAAGTTGGTGTCAAAATGCAGAAAAACCTCCCAGCAAGCTTCTTGCAACCACCCAGGATTTAGAGTCTTGCTGGCCGCTCTCTTTTCAATACCTGAATTTCACACATTTCAATGACCATTATGACTTCAAAGAATCAAATTTTCATCATTGTCCGTCATCTGCCGGCTGATTTGTATAAAGGGCTCTTCTGCATGCACCCTCAACAAAAGCCTCCTTACTTTTGTGGCTATATATCAAGTTTAAAAGTTTTGTTTGTGACAGTTGTGTCTTTGGTAAATTAGGGTAACATTGAAGGAGTGCAGCTGCTCTGCAGGAACCTCCTTTTTTGGCACTATTTCACTTAAATAAAAACTGAATAATTAGCTTCTGCCTTTATTAAACCGCAAAAATGCCACTAGCCTCGGTAATTACTTCCGGTTGCCCCACCCACTTAACCTTAACAGTTTACACTTGTCATAAAGACAAATAAAAGGTTCTGTCACTTTTGGGTGGGTTTTTGCTATGTCTCAGTACATCTAGAAAAGCCAAAACTTTTACTAATCCTTTGGGTAATAACTAAATAGCATTAGCATGGATCAATACAAGAAATTTTAATGGCGTACATATTTTAGTATTAGAACAAAACAGTCCCTAAAGTTGTTGTACTGTAGGTCATTAGTTACTAATCATGTATTCAGATTTATTTTAGAGCTAAAACTGACCTAACTTTGTTTATATTTTACTTCAACAAAAAAATGTTAAAAGAATAATTTTAGAACTGTAATAACTTTCTCTCAACCCACAGATATTTAAAACAAGAAACTCATTAGAGGCTAATAATTAAGGAAATCTTACAAAATGAGTTTCAGTTAAAAATATTATAGGGTTTGCAGGTAGCACAATTATATCTATTTACTTAATGTGGAAGAACTTCTAAAAACAGCTATAGAGATTCAAATATAGTAAAAAATGTTAAAGTTGTGCTAGCAAAATCAATTTTTTTTTTAAGTCCCCAAATTAGTGAGGTAGTCCAACCAGGTAATAAAATTTTGGAATGTGACAATCATTTGATTTTGCATGCTGGACCAAGCTATCATGAAAGCAAAAGTTTACCTTTGAATGAAATATGTGAACAATATGTATAGGAACAGATCACGCAAATGATGCAGATGACAGAGAAAAAATTGAGACATATGTTTTAGATATTTTTTTTCCTTCTGAGTAGGATAGAATAGGGCAACAGCTAAAGGCTTTGCCAAACCTGATGATATCCCAATTTCAACTTTTAGTGAGTGAGTAGCCTTGTCTTGTTTCATCTTCTATAAAAGTTTACTGTGTAAAATGACCACTAAATAATGTTAAGTGAAGTGTATACCTTGATCAACAAAAACACTCATTTATGCACTGTATTTTTGGCCGCTATATATCAGACACTGGTCACGATGCTTAACATTACAAACATCACTTCTGTTTCAAGAAAATTAACTATTGGACAATTCTGTAATGAGGGGATGAACAAGTAATGTGAAGGCACTATCAAGATGCAGAAAAATAACATCCTACATTCTCTGAAAATTAAGGCGTAAAGTGGTGAAGTTGGGCACAGTGGTGCATGCCTATAATCCAAGCAACTCAGGAGGCTGATTATTTTTTACATCAATCTTTTACAACTGTCTCAGATGAACCTTTGTTATAATAGCTAGAAGAGAAATATTTTTCCTACTCACAGCAACCCCTCTTATAAAGAAAGGCATACTAAACTGGGCATAGTGGTGCACTTTTAATCCCAGCACTTGGAAGGCTTGAGATTTCTTCAGAACTAAGGATGGGCAGAGAAGGCTTCCCTTACACAAAAGCCTTACAATGTATGTGGGGTGGGGGGATGGGGGCATCAGAAAAGCCTCTGTAGGTTTTACAACCTACTTCAGGAGAGATGGCCTGGGGAAAGATCAGAGGGGCTTTCTTGTGTCTGCCATTCTCATAAAATATTCAATATGCCAAGGTGCATACTCAATGTGTTAATTTTTGGGTTTCATGAACTTGATCCCCATCATGAGAAATTCAACTTCATTGTCTTTTCAAAGTAGTCACAGAATTGTCATACATCAGAATATTCAATTAAGGGCTGGCAAATAGCTCAGTGGATTAAAGCACCTGCAAGCCGAGGTTCAATCCCCCAGCCTACCATGAGGGCCCCGCCCCCGGGGCACAGTGAGACAACAATTGAGATTGTGTGGTGGCACACACCTGTAATCCCAGCTCTTGGGAGGCTGTAAACAGGTGGATCACTAGGAGTCTGATCTAGTAGTGAGACCCTGAATACCCTGTAGACCCTTCCCTAAAAAATTACAAAAAAAAAAAAAAAAAAGATAAAGAGTATTCAATTAAATATTATAATGTCAAGTATATTTGGCAGGGAAAAGTAATTAAAATAAGCACAAATTAATCTTGGTAAAGCATTAGACTCAATTACTGAGAACTCAGTCTGGCAGAATACTGAAAAGAACCTAACTTAAGCCATATATGTAATGCACTTCATAGAACTGAGAGTTTCAATAACTGAGAAAATGGCCAAAGGCTAGTTTAAAAGCAAATGTTCACATGGAGCACACGTGATCCAGCACTCTGTAGGAGGTTGAGGAGAGAGCATTACAAGTTTGAGCCCAGCCCAGGGAACTTGGACTCTCAAAAGAAAAGGTAAAAATGAGCTGAAGACATAGCTCAGTTCAGAGACCCTGGGTTTTAACCAGGCTCTAGTAGGAGGAGGCATGTAAAAAGATTCAGTAATAAAGCCATTGCTGTAAAGAATTGTCACAATGTCATACTGGGCAAAGCTATCATGGATTTACAATAGAGTAATAGTAGTCAACTTACAAAATTATTTTAAGGAACTCTTTTCAAATATTACATAATTTAATAGCAGTTTAGTGATCTTTAGAAGGAAAATGCAAGATGTAGCCCTGTAATGGCCTTAGCTTTGTGTGGGGAGGCACATTTCAGACTACAGTACAGAGGTGATTCAAGCAAAACACGGCAACAGACTTGAGCTTAAAGGCTAGGATCACTGTAATTCAAGTATACCCAGAAAACACATTTGTAAGGCAAAGTTTTGAAGATCAATTAAAGAAGGAGCTTGAAAAATCTGCATGGTGTTTGAGTAGAAGGAAACTGAAGTGCTAACATGTCAGGGTAGAGATACACTGTTGAATGTACCAGACCTTCAACTGAGATACAAGGGAAGTAAACTCTCAGAATTAGAGCGAATATAAACCAATCTACACAATGCTATGTAATATACATTACTGAAACGGCCAAGTTGTTCATCAATATTTGCCTGCTGACCAAAACTAATAATCTATAAATGAAAATGACAAAATCTAGATTCACAAAAACAAATCAACCCATTTCTCTATCACACACTAAAAAGAATAACTAGAACATGTACACAAATTGGAAAATATCACCTATAAATAACAAGTACAATAACTGACCCAAGCAATTCAGAAACTGCAATTAGCTGCAAAACTGTTTTAAATAGTGGTTAAAAATATGCTTAAGTACTTGAACAAAAAGATACATAAAATAAGCAAACATGGGAAATTTCTGGAGAGAAACAAAAGGTACAGAAAATAAATAGCAGTGACTAAAAAAGATACTATATACAATTAATGAAAATTGGACTCTACAGGAGAAAATATCAAAAACTTGAAGACTGGGGAACAGAAATTTAAAAAAACACAGGATACAAAAAGACTAAGGAATAAAATACCAGGCTTCAGTGACCAGTTATGTAACAAGCAGTGTGAGTGTCAGAGTTGTTTCAGAAGAAAAACAAGCATAAAGTATTTTGAAGGAACAGCTAAAAGAATTTCAAATTTGATGAAAAATATCAATGAAAATATCCAGAAGTCTTTTTTTTGGGGGGGGGAGTACTGGGGATTGAGCCAAGGGTCTCTAATATGTTAGATACATACTCTATCTACACACCCCAGCACTAGAATCCAAGAATCTTAATACCAAGTAAGATAAATGTAAGGGAAACCACACACAAACACAGTACAAAAGTGTGATCCAAACGGTTATTACCCCATTTCTAAAGTTTAAAGCTTAAAAAAATCCCTTAAAAGTAGTGTTTGGAAAGACACATAACATACAGGAGAATAATGAAAATAGAAAATGAAGAAAGACTGACAACTGGCCATCTAAGCTCAGGAACAAAACAAGGGTGACCATTTTGTTGCTTCTACCCAATGCAGTAGAAGTTATGGCTGGATGTTAGACAAGACAAAAAAAAAAAAAAAGTTTTTAAACTGGAGAAATACAATCATCTCTGTTCCCAGATAACATGATATACTATGTAAAAACACCAAAGCATTCCACACAACAACAGCAGATTTAAAAAAACAAAAACCCAAAAACCTGTCTGAGCTGATAAACAAATTTAGGCAACTATAGGATACAAATGAACACACAAAAATGAGTTATATCACATATGCTAATAATGAACAACAACCCAAAAATGAAATTATATAAATAACTTCATCAGAGTAGCACTACGATGAATAAAATAAGAATAATTTTACTTGAGGGGAAATATTTATACAATGAAAACAGTAAACATTGTAAGAAATTAAAGACATTTGAAAAGGAGAGATATCACACATTCATCAATGTGGCCTCAAAACTGTTAAAATAAGAATCCTACCCAAAGTTATCTACAAAATTATCTACAAAGCTACCTGCTAAAATCCCCTAACATTTTCACAGAAACAGAGAAATCATCCTAAAATTCATATGGAAGTTTAAATTCAAAACATACTGAGAAAAAGCAACAAAACTGGAGGACTCATTTTAACTTTAAAACTTACTGAAAGCTACAGTAATTAACACAGTGTGATAGTGACACATACAGACTAATGGAACAGACAGCTCAGAAATAAAACCTTGCATATATAGATAATTACTTTTTAAAATGGAATGCCAAGAGCATTTAATGGGGAAAGCACCAACAAACAATGCAGGCAAACTGAGTACCCAAATGCTAAAGAATAAAGTTGTATACATAGCTTAAAATAACTGAAGTTCAAGGCAACAACGTGGCTTAATGAGCAGTCTTGTTCAGAGCTGTTCAGAGCTACTCAGAGAAATTCAACTAAAACACAGGTAATTGGAAGGAAAGGGAGAGACATATACCCTGAAACTAAAATCAATCTAAAGACAAGTAAATCAAGCCAAACACAGATAAAGGACTTAATAAAACAGCCTGCCAGCCCACCTGGCTGTTGGTGGGTTGTTGGATTGGGATGACTGCCCGCCATACCTGGAATCTTAAAAGAAAAAAGGACATACTAAAATAATGTGCCTAAGTTAAGCTGTAAAGGATAGATCTGGGATATAAAGTTCCCAGCCTCTTCTGCCTTCCCCCAAACAGAAGATACTACAGTCCAGCAGTAAATTCTGCCAACAAGAACTGTACCCTCTCTGACAACTGGCAAGTTTTCCTTTTTTCCTCCCTTTTTGCTTTTCTTCCCATTTCTTCTATGTAGCACAGTGCTAAGTAGAACCACCAGAAACAAGATTAAAGACTAAACAGGTACATAATCAATGGTATGGCTAACTGCCCCCCCCCCCCGCATGCCCTGTGATTAGACAG
>NDGN011490998.1:0-10811 GCA_002564285.1 Tympanoctomys barrerae | reverse complement strand
AAGTCCCCACCCCATGACTGCATGAGACTTTGGGGGGACAACTAGACACAAACCATAACACTTACTAAACAGAATAATCCTCCTTCACTCTACCTGGAAGATAACTTGACATTAGAGATAACGTCATCATTCCTAAAACTATAAATTGCACTGTATCAGATGCTTTATTCTCTTTTTTGTGCCCACAATTCTTAGTTAAAAAAATTATATCCTGATGTGAACCTATAGTCTCAAGGCATTGAACTCTATAGCACATAAATCTGGCAGACAATAGCTTAAAGTTTTCCTTTTTAAAAATTTAGATGTATAGTTAAAAAAATAAATTCTAAATCCTTGGATAAAACAAGAAAAGCAACAGTATTATGGTTTTTTTCTTGCTATGTTTTAGTCAAAGATCTAGAGGAATCTTTTTGACCAGTAGTAATAATTATGATAGCAAAATTTCTCATAGAAACTTCTGTTTTGGGATTGTTAAACTACACAGTGTAAATGCCTTTGTAAGCAGGAGATTGATTATTTTCATTATAATTGTGTATATTAGTGGGAGAAAAATTTCAACAGTTGCTGTGGAATTCTAGATACCTGTGTGTACACGCCAGTTATTTGTTCTCTGCCTAACACCTCACTCTTCAAAATAAGAAAGAATAAAGAGAAATGAGAAAATGGCTTATTTGATTTATGACTTTAGACTGAAAGTTCTATAAAATTAAACATCATGCCTCTCTAGATATTTCACTCTTCACCAAGGAACCTTTGAATTCTTGGCAATAATCTAATCGCATATCATTCTTGGCAATAATACTAATAAATACTTCGATATAACTTTTCAACAAAGCAAATTTCCAGCTCCAAATTTCTATTGGTTAAAGTTTTGAACCCATGTTTGAAACTATTAATATTTATCTTGATTGGCTTACTCAAGTTTTCAAAATCTCTTTTTCTTCTGGCCCATGTGAAAAGGATTAGGGAAATTTTATCAATGCTTATTCATAACTACCATATGTGGTGCTAAATTATTATAAGAAATTGAACTGATTATGGGCAGTGAATATTAATTTGCTGCTGAAAATCTCTTCGTTTTTGGATCTCAGTACTACCTTGAAAAGCATTTTATCTCTTTTGGTGAGGGACTGACAACTTGATGAACTATAAAAGCAGAGAAAATGGGGATTAGGGAGTGGGGTGCTCCTTTGTGAAACAAAAGAAAAATTTCCGAGAATAAAATATGGGCTCATAATGAAAAGTCAAGGGGCTCACGTTGGCCTAGTCACAACCATAATCTAGTGTGTATGTGTGTAATATATATGTATTTCTGGGTGGAAGGCGGAGACAGAGTAGACATTAGTTCTCTGAAAAGCAGAAGCAGACATGTTTCAGTGTCTCATATGAAAGAAATAGCACAGTCAAGTCAGGTGTGGCGGCACATGCCTATAATCCCAGCACTTATGAGGTGGAGGCAGTGGATTGCCTTGAGTTTGAAACCAAACTGGGCTACGTAGTGAGATCAAGGCCAGTCTGAACTGCATAGTGAGACCCTGTTTCAAAAAACCAACCAACCAACCAACCAAACAAACAAACAAATAAACAAACCATCAAACAAACATAAAAAGCATGGCCATGCCTGTTAATTGAGAAGCTTTTTTAAATAGGAATTTTTTAAGGCAGGTTTAAATGAAACTAATGGAGGACCAGCAATCACAAGAAGATATCTCTGGATCTTCAGGAATGAGCAGAAGACGCAGTAAAGACCAAGGCCACACCTGTGATTATGGAAGAGATCTACATGTTAGGAACTACAGCTTTACAAAAAAGGGATGCAGACAATTGTACTGATGCACAAGTCAAGGGACTCTGACTTCCTGGCCTGCTCCCTACTCTGTCAGTGGTATCTCCTTATTGGTCAAAATGAACTGGAAGCCAGAAATCAAGGTAACAATTGATAAAGTCTGTTTCAAATGACTCCTGGGGCACGGAGCTGAGAAGAGGGGGCTGGAGAGTAGATCTGAGGGACTGAGAGTATGTCCAAAGCAGTTCACACCTGCCTTGAAGGAGGTGGCAAGTTTTATTACAGAGTGCTCAGACAATTTGATCTTTCAGAGCTCTGAGCAGTGGCATAACCATGGGCTTCCATGTCCTGTAATGCAATCTAAGTGACTGGATCCGTTAATCTCTATGCTGAACCTTTTTCAGATATGCCCAGGTTAAGATAGCACTAAAGAGGCAGCTATGCTGTATAGTAGAAAGGTCCCAAAATTTTTGGATTATGTATTACATTTATGTTTGCACACAGACTCTGGATCTTGTGATAATGAGACTCCTCAAAAGACCATTTATGCCCAAAGCATTTCCATATCCATTGATGTTCTGCTTCATATCTATCATGTTTTGGTAAATTTTAAGTTTAAAGGTATATAGTATGATTGAAAGCCAATTTTACTCATGTGACTTAAAAACATAAAGAAAACTAACGAAATTAATAGTTAAAATTGTTACAAGGACAATCAGTATATAAAACATTGCACTCAGCTTATAGATAAAAGATGTGTTATTGACTGTGATGTATATTGTTAGACTAAAGATCAAACAAACAGAAATTATAATTATATAATTCCTGGGCTATAGTTATTAAGATAGGGCATGGAAAAATGATGTAAAACTTTAAGCATTAGATTTATCAGGAATAGTTTAATAAATCAGATAAATCAGATCAAATGCTATCCAAATGTTGAGAGTATTCTGATAATCTCATCATTTACACTTAAAATTTCTTTTTCCTTATAATGATTAAATGGTATTTAAATGATTAGGTCTCACAAGTACCACTGATACTTACTGGGTGAATTTGCTGCTGATTGGAAGATGGAAGTCATTATCCCTAACAACAAGCAATTTACATCTATTTTGTCAGCAAAAGCACATACCTGAGGATCTAGCTTAGGGTAGCGTAGGGCACTCACTAGTGCAGCGACCACAGAACAATGCTGTGGTGATTTCATGTGCAGTGAGCACTACACTATTTATGCCTTTTATCTTTTACTGCCATTAATGGAGTTTTCTAAGGAGTCACTTTAAGTTCTGTAAGATGCTAAAGATGGCCATTTGTAAAGAATATACCCCACTTCTGTGTTTACTTTTAAAGATAACCTACATTATTTAAAGGGTAGGCAGGAATTTGGAGTCCTGCTAAGTCTTCACTTTATAGAGTGCTATCAGAAGTGAAGTCGGTGAGCTCGGTTCAAAATTGCCCAGGAATTAGTGATGGAGACTACATTGGTGGGACACAGAATGTCAGCAATGTCAGTAGATAAAGTGGCAGAGAAGCATCAACTCAAGGGGCTGTCCCACCCAGCCCAGCGGAAATGACGTATCAAAGATAGCTATGAGCTGGCAGGGAATGTAGACACTGGGAAAGGAACTATAATGTGTCCATATTTGTTTTCTGCTAGTCTGCTAAGGAGATAAATGACTAATTCTTTGCAGGTAGAAAAATTTTAGGTGACTATGGGAATTGGATAAATGAATTCTTTATCACCATTATTAAAAATGAAAACAGAAAACAAAACTGTGTTATATTTTTATACTTTCCCTAGATCAATACTATGTTCTGTTTCATCGGCTGGGGAAAGAAATTGCTGTTTGCCTGCTTCCCATTTTCCCTTTAACCCTCACACTCATATTATCTCTTTCTGTAAACTATTTTTATGGATACTTTCCCTGCTTCCCTAAGACCGGAAGCCACTACTTTGTCTCTAATTCTTAAAGACTAGAAGCCACTACTTTGTAGTACATCCTCTTAGCATGTTATTCCATGTAACACCCATCATACATGGCTATTTCTTTCTATTTTTTAAAATGGCAGAATATTTATTGAAGGAAAGAAAGCTTCTGTCTGAGAGAGGCACCGAAAGGGACCCAACTGGGCTGCCTGTAGCTATTTATTTCTGAGACCATGTATTTGGGTACTACCTCAGTGAGTTCTGAGGTCACATCTTCTTAGTTCCATTGTATTTCTCACTGCCTAGAGCATAGGGGCTGTTCCCCACCTACTTGTATACATTCAGTTCAGTAATTAGATCACCAATGATGTTTTAACACTGCAATCCTTTCTCTTGAATAGTATATACATTTCTGTTGTTACTCGTATCCTCTAATGCATTTTGAGTTCTCCATCTGACAGTCAACATTTGTGACAATTTTCCTAGATCCTTTCTTTAGTGGGGACTATACCATTAGAATGCTCATGAACTAGAAGTATTTGAGTATTCATTGATTGGTTGATTGATCCATTGATTGATTGATTCATTCATTCTTCAACTGATGACTTACATGAGTTGATGAGCAGCCCAACTCCTTTGTCTCTTTGTGATATAACTCTGACTGTATGTTTCATATTGAATCCCAAAGTTTCCTAGTGGAATCAAACACTAGCTGGTCCTTTGGGAACTTGTTCCATAATCTGCTATGGGATTCCTACTTTTTTTCTTAATGCCCCATTCTCGTTTAGGGCCTTCCTGGAATTATTTCTCTAATAAATTATTACTTGAATGCGCATCTCAAAAATGAATGCTCATCTCAAAAATATTTGCTTCTGGGAAAATGCAAGACATGTCTGCTTTATAAAGAAACTTGTGTATAAGGACGTGGGTCCCAAGTATAGATGTTATGCTGTCAGTCTTAGTTCCTGCCTCTTAGTCTCATAAATGATTTTCTTTTATACATTTTTTTTTTTTTTTTTTGCTGTTCCTGGGATTGAACTCAAGACCTTGCTCTTGCCAGGCAAACACTTATTCTACTGAGCTATCTCCCTGGCTCTCTTTCGTACATTTTAAATGGTAGGTTAGTGTCACAAAGCTGAAGGAGATGCACAAATCATCTTCAATGCAAGACAAGATCTCACAAACAATCGTAACCTCAATAGTGGCAGATCTACCTCCCAATTATGTTATACACTTCACCATGACTGGTTGATATTTAAATTTTTTTCTTATTTATTTTCTTAATGTTTGCTTCCTAATTGAGAAGTAAGTGCTCTTAGGACAATGACTTTTGTCTACTTAGCATGCACCTGTATTCTCAAAACAGATAGGAGGTATCCAATCTATATTTATTGAATAAACACATGTTTGTTCTTGGATGGTGAGTACTATGTACATTAAAATGACTGTAAGAACACATAGAGGAAATCCAAAAGGCTTGTCTTTGTAGCAGTAGTGGATCATCCTTAAAACCATTTTCCATTTTGACTTGTCAAGTGCTAGAATCCTACATTTTGGTTTGAGACAATAGTCATTTAGAAACCGAGAATCTTGGAAATATCCTCGTATAGCCACTGAAACTAGATAAGTTAGCAAAGAAACATTTTCCCTGTTACTTTAAATGGATGATGATTTTAAAAGACTCTGTAAACTTACTTGAACTTCAGTGCTTTTGAAGACCTCAGGAATAACAAAGTACCAAAAAAAATGCGATTTTGATTTATTTCTTCTGAGTTTTGTTGGTGTTTACTAACATGACAAAAATTCTTGATTACTTCCTTTAAGTACAAAATTTTCTCTCTGTCTTCTAAAGCTGTCTGTATGTTTTGATCTGTGAATTCTTTCCAGCAACTTGCTCAATGCCTCATAATGAATAAAGTGCAGTCAGGTCAGGCTGTACTAGTTATGGGAAATAGTAAAGGACAGAGAAACCTATGAGTTGGAACTCTCTGTCACTCATCACTATTTAACCATGGTGGATTCCTTGATGTCAGAAACTTGCATGAGGACCCATTTTTTTCCCTACAAAATCTTGGGCAGTGACAGATAAACATTCTATGTACATACTTCCCTGTCAATTAAAATTTCCCCAGATTTTCATTGTTTCTGTCTGATCTTTACTTTCCTCCCATTTGTCTTTATTAGCTAGGACCCTAGAACAGTGGCACACACAGCAGAAGGGAAGCTTACACTCTTGTCTTTTATTGTTATTGTTATTATTTTTAGTGTTTTTTTTATTTTAAGGAGAACAACTACAATGGTCCACCATTAAGCAAGCTGGATCTTGCATTGTATTTGTTCATTTCTAGTAAGAATCGACTTAAAATGTGATTTCTAAATATAATTAAAGCTAACTTCAGCAAGTTTCCCTGAATTTATTGATATGTTCATTACAGATTTATACTTGGTTACCATATTAATTCATACACCTGATTTTTCAATGTTAAAAACCTTTATTAGGGGCTGGAGAAATGGCTTGGTGGTCTAAGCACCTGCCTGGAAAGCACAAGGAGCTGAGTTAGATCCCCAGTACTATGCAGTCTTAGAATTCCAGACCTGCTGAGCCTGCCCTGAAACAGGATGTAGTAGTGCATGTCTGTAATCCCCAGTGCTGTGGAGGCTAAGCAGGGGATTGCTTGCTATGAGTCTGAACTGCAGAGCGAGACCATGTATCAAATTTAAAAAAATGAAAAAGAAAGAAAGAAAAAATCCTGGAAGATGGCACAGTAGAATAAGCGCTTCCCTGGCAAGTGCAAGGGCTTGTGTTCAATCCCCGGTTCTGGAAAAAGAAAAGGAAAGAAAAAAGAAAAAAGAAAACCTTTATTAGCTTGAAATAATCTTAATTTGCTCTTGGATTTTTATGTTTTAGTGTATTGCTAAATTTGGTATGCTCATATTTTAAAGAATATATCTTTCATTTACGTCATTAATGAATTTGGGTTGTGATTTTTTTCTTGTTTTGGCTCTACCATGTTTGGGTATCAAGGTCATTCTATCCTCATAATATTAAGAATGCACTTTCATTATTTTTTTCTCTAGAACATACGAGCCTGACCACTATGTACCCATTAGAATAGATACTTTTTTCTATAACATCTCAAGGACTGGTGAAGATGTGGAACAATATTAGTGGTTACTGGAAATGCAAATTAATAGAGCCACTTTGATTTATCACTTTGGTCATTTCCTACAAAGTTAAGCATAAGATTCCCATATAACCCAGCAATCTCACTCTTAGGTATTTCCTCAAGAGAAATGAAAACATATGTCTTCAGAAGGATTTATCTAAGAATGTTTATTGGAGCTTTATTCCTAATTACTAAAGAACCAGAAATAATCCAATTGTTCATCTACTAGTGCATGAATACACAAATTATGCAACCATTCAGTGGCAAACTCAGCATAAAAAGGAAATGGACCACTGACAGCCACAATACGGAAGAATTTCTAAACTTTTATGCTGAATGGTGAAAAGTCAGACAAATAGCATATATATTGTAGGGATTTGTGAAAAAAACAGTTAATAGTTCATAAATCAAGTCTTTATTTGCTAGGAGCTGATGTAGGGAGAAAAGAATGGGCTAGAAGAGGAAGGGAATTTTGGAAATTATGGAATTATTCTATATGGATTAATGTGGCAAGAATCTCATGATTGTATGTGCTTGTCAAAGCTCAATGAATTGTACACACAAAATGCTTTAAATTTATACTATGCAAGCCATGAGCCAATAAAAAAAAACCTGGCACTTTATAATTATCAATTCAATTTATTTATGAATGAGGCTATCTAGACTTTTTACTTCTGCTAATTTATTTATTATTATTTTTGTGTGTTTTGTAGAGTCTCACTGTGCAGCTTGGACTCATAGTGATCCTCCTGTTTTCAGCTTCCCCAGCGCTGGGATTACAGGTGTGCATCGTCATACCCAGTCTCGTTGGCCAGCTCAATGCCCAGGGGGTGGGGCTGGCATGCCATGTGGTATCAGGATTGAACTCCGGACCCTGTGCTTGCCTAAGCAGGGGCTTAGTTGACTGAGCTATCTTGCCAGCCCTTAATTCTACCAACTTTATTCCCCTAGAAGTTTAACCTCTGCTTTCTTAGATTGTCTCTTTAATATTTGCAATGTGTGGTTATAATTTTCTTTTCATTTCTGATAGTGTTGATTTTCAACTTCATCTTTATTAATAAACCTGAGGAGACACTTTTAAATTTTATTAATTTTTAAAAATAGTGACATTGATTTCTTTAATTTATGCAATAATAAAATTATTTTTTGTTTCATTATCCTTCACCCTTGTTTTTCTTTCAATTTTGTGATGTTTATAAAGTTCTTGAGTTAAATATTAATTCTTTAATTTTTAACTTTACGTTTCCCACAATAAAGCAATGTTATGTTACTCCAGATACTACTTTTACTTCATCCCACAGGTTTCAAAAGGTACACGCTTTTGAATTCTTCACTTTAATTTTCTAATTGAGAGTGTGCTTTTATATCTGACTATTGAGTGACTGACTACTGGTCCTTCACTTTCCTACTTATGGGGGTTTTGTAGTTATATTTTGACTAAAGTTTTCTAGATTAATTACATAATGATAAGAGAATGTATTCTCTTTTATTATGATCCTTGGGCTTTGTTGTGTGCTTTATGTTTCAGTGTATGATCACATTTGAAAAGATCCCGCAGAGAGACATGTGGTCAGTACAGATGTTGATTACAGAGATTGATCTGCTCACTTCATCAGACATATGACAGATGTGTAATATAAGTATATCTCCTACCAGTTACTTAGTGAAGCATCATCATTTCCTCTGTGAAGGTAGACTTTTCCTCTAGTAATATGTTATTGCTATAACTTGAGACTGGTGTCAGGTGCTTTTGGTTTTTATCATTGTACCCCTCACCGGTGAGCAGAATGATTTTAGTATCAATATGTGACCTTTCTTAAAGCTAACAATGCTTTTTAACACTTTGTGTGATGTCATCATGCCTATGTTATCTTTCTCCTTTGATGATTGTTATTTTGCTTCTTTTTTCAATTTCACAAGTTTTATAATTTTATATTTTAATTGAATATCATAAGTAGCACAAAAACACATTTAATAATAATTGACTTCAAATGAAACAGGTCATTTACACTTATAATTACTGGTATGTTAGATAATAGCTGTATTTTCCCTTTCTCATACTGGCTGGTTTTCTATTTTGCTTTCTCGATTTGTTTTGAATTGATTATATTTCTTTATCTTTACTAATTTGGAAGTTGTGTAACCTAGTTCTGTTCTTTTGGCACAAGGCTAAAAATTCTAACATGCAAAATTATCAAATTTTAAAGTTAATTAATATCCCTAAACTCCTGAACAATATAATGTCTTTTCCAGTTGGAAAGAGATCTGAGGGTGGAGGGAGGGAACCAGGAGACACAAAGGAACCATAAACAATTAAGATGTGCTATATACAGGGACCGACTCCCCACAATGAATGGGATTGCTATGTGCCGCAAAAATGTACTAATAAAAAATTTAAAAAGAAACTTAGCACATTATCATTCCAGTTCCCATAAAATTACTGATTTATGTGCTATGCAACACATTTTATATTGTTTTTATATAGTTAATATTTCTTTAGATTTCTTTAGATCCTTCATTCCCTCTCATTTCTGACTTTCTCTTTGGGATGATCTTCTGTCTATTAAAAACAGAATAGAATTTTCTTTCAGATGGGTCGCAAAATGCTCTGATTTTACATTAAGCTTGAAAGGCTTTTTATGCTTGGTATAAAATTTGAGGTTGATCTTTATATTATTTCTATAAGTCGAAAAAAAATTCTCTTGGCTTCTTTAGATCTTTAGATGGGCAAGTGTCTTTCCTGCTTGGTTGCTTTTCTAGTCTTCTCATGACACCAAAATGTAATAAAGTATGAATTTCCCTTTGTCTTCTGAGTGTTTTGTGAGGTTTATTTAAAGCAAATTGATGGGTATAAACCATTTTGAAGGTTTTCAGTCATTATTGTTATCTGAACCTTTGTTTCAGGTTTTTTCTAAAACTTGAATTAGATGTGTATTAGAATGTATTTTCTGTTTGTGCTGAATCTCCACCCCATCCCCCACTATGGTTTTATCTCTTCCACTCGTATTCTGGATAACAAANCTATGGTTTTATCTCTTCCACTCATATTCTGGATAACAAAATTTCCCTTGTCTTCAAGTTTTCTTTCCCTGCTGGATGCAATTAATTATGTCCATTGAGGGCATCTCAATGAGATGAATATACCCTTCACAAATGAAGAGATACAAAAGGCAAATAAATATATGAAAAAATGTTCAACATCATTGGTCATTCAAGAGATGCAAACTGAAACAATGCTGAGATACCATCTTATGCCAAAAAAAAATGGCTATCATCAAGAAGTCAACAAATAACAAATACTGGAGTGGCTGTAGGGGAAAAGGAACCCTCCTCCACTGTTGAAGGAGTGCCGGCTGGTACAACCACTATGGAAATCACTGTGGAGATTCCTCAAAAACCTAGGATTGGAGGTCCCTCCCACTCAAGCCAGCTATTCCCCTCCTAGGTATTTTTCTAAAAGAACTNAAATCATCATACCACAGTGATTTGTGTGCACCCATGTTTATAGCAGTGTAATTTCCATTAGCTAAATCTTAGAAACAGCTCAAATGCCTATCAACTGAGAAATGGATAAAACAGATATGGTATTTTTACACATTGGAGTATTACTCAACTATGAAAAAGATAAATGTGAGGCTTTTGTAGATAAATGGATGCAACTAGAGACTGTATTGGTAAGTGAAATAAAATCAGACCCACATGCGCAAACATCATATTATCTCACTAGCATAATAACCTGAAAAAGTAAATATAACCTGAAAGGTACAATAGCTACTGTGAAAGGGAAAGAATTTGTTCAATGAGAAGGAAAAATTTGGATGAGGAAAAGGACAAAAGAAAGAAGAGGTACAAGAAGGGGAGATACATATATATATATATATATATATATATATATATATATTTCAGAACCGGGGATTGAACTCAGGCC
>NDGN011490996.1:0-14948 GCA_002564285.1 Tympanoctomys barrerae | reverse complement strand
TTAACATTTTTTCCTGGGAGTCCTTTGAAAACAAATTTTCAAAATTTTGAGATTCCAGAAACTTGAGAGTCCAAGTTTTCGAGTCTCCTGGAATCCAAAGATGTCTGTGGCAAATAGCGCACGGCCGTGCTTTGTTTGATCTTATCTGTCTGATTTTTATTAATCATGGATGATTGCAAATAGACTGCAAACCACCTGAGAGGAGAGTGAAATTGAAGTCATGTTGGCAGCTTCCTATAAAATCACAACAGAATAGCATGTGGGAATGCACCATGGCTTATAGGGCATGCAGGACAAAATTATAAATTATGGTGCACCATGAAATGTAGAATCAAATTACAAGTTTTAAAGAAAAAAAAAGCCATGCTTTTTTTCTACCCCACCCAGTTTCTTAGCCTGCCAAACATGTAGGTCATGGATGCAAACCAGATGCAGGAATATGTGCTCCCAGGACACACTGTCACCTTGAGCTGGCCTCACGGGGGCTGCAGACTGGCCAGGACATCACCATCTTCTGGTGCCCTGGCTTAGCCTTGGGGGATCTAGGCTCACTCTCACTTTCTTGGAGCATACCACAGGGTTGAGTGGTAAGCTGGACCTCCCTAGCCTTCAGGCCCTGTTGTCTCTGGGTCATTTTCCCCCTAACCTTGGGCATGTAGGCTTTGAATGCCCACACAGACTTGCAAGACCTCCCTATGCCCTTCTCCTGAGCACACCACCAGGCCCTGTCTTTCTCTCCAGCCTTTTCCCCCTCCAGGATAACCACCATCCTAACACTGTCACCCCTGTCTCCCAAGCCCACCCCTGTCTACCAATCCTACTGACCCAGCACCATGGAGCGGTGACACCTCAGATGTCCTTGTCACAGGCACAGAGAACCAGGCCCACCTCACCCACTCAAGTGGAGACTATCTCTCTGGGATCCCAGGTTCTGCCTTCTGCTCTTATCCTGGAAGCTTGTCCTCACTGTGGGCATTTGCTGGTCCCCATGCCACAGCTCCATTGCCTTCATCCCCTTCTGTCACCTGCTGGCTTTGTCCCCTACTTACCACTAACTATTTTTCAAGTGATTTTGTTTGTACTTACTGATTCCTTGGCCTGAGCAATTGAGATTTGCTAAATGAAATTGTATCGCTATGCTGATGACACATATGTTATACTGACATGGTCTGAATTTAACCAGATAGTAGTATGTTGTTTCCTAAGATTCCCTAGAAACTCACCAGAGCAGCTACTTTTATGTACTGCACTGACCTATTCTCTGTGGAGTGAATTTGTCTCTATTCCACTAGGACTTGCAAGGTCACGCTGGCGTAACCTTCCCGGTTTCCTCTCTTCTTCATTTCAGAGCTTCCTCCTCTCCAGACTGGATCAGGCCTCATTCTGAGGAGGATCCAAAGGCGAGATAAACCAAGTTCCCTTACGCTGTTCCCTTCATTCCCACGCAGGGCTCCACTTCTAGAAAGTGTGTCCTAATCAGCACGTTGGGTTTCTACCTTCCTCCCATCCCCTTGGATCCCTCCTGCTCTGCATCTGGCCCTTGGGTCCAAGGCAGGTGACCAGGATGCCTTGTATTCCCCCAGAGGCCGGAAGCACACTCTGTGTTCCAGTTACGGCCTGCTGCTTCTCCCTAGATATTCCTTCCTCAGCCCACCCAACCTGTCCTCCGTGTGCTTGAATTCTGTCCTCTGCCTTTTCTAGTGACTGACCTTTTCTTTCCAAAGGACACCATGCCTTCCCCTAAATGCTAGCAGCTCCGTTGCTGGCGAGTTCATCTAAATGGTTCCCTAGTTTCTGGCTTGAGAAAATGGAATAAGGTGATCCATTGACTTAGGACGTGCAGCCAAGGGAGGACATTAAAGATGGGAGAGGCAGGCTGGGGAGATAGCTCAGTAGAATAAGCACTTGCCTGAGTTCAATCCCTGGTTCTGAAAAAAAAAAAAGGAGGGGCTGACCATATTTAGGTTATGTACATATGTATGCATGTATGTATGTAATACTGTGGGTCAAACCCAGGGCTTCAGGCATGCTAGGCAGCTACTGCACCACTAAGCTATACCCCAGCCCATATTTTAATAATATTTTAAATTTACAGTACCAAGGAGAGGTACTATGCAGTGGACAATTAGGTCTATATCTGCAGCTAAATCTCAGAGGCTAAATCAGGAAGCATTGACCTAAAAGAGTTAGTTCAAACTCTGGGATCATCCACAATACACAGGGCAAGAAGAGAGCATATTGAGCATTGATGCTAGTGCATAGAAACAGCAGGGAACTGGCAACAGAGACAGAAAGAACCAGGAGAAACATTAAGGAAAGCTTAGGGAGGAGAGACTTCTCCATATAGTGAGTTATCACAGTGCCAGAGATCTGGGAGCAATCAGGTAAGAATAACAGGATAGGAGAGAGGAATTTATTACTAGGGGATATTTCTGGCTTTTCCTTGAGAGCTTTAGGAGGGGAAATAGTACCAGCCAAGCAGGCAGGTGAAGTGCTGGAGTCTGGGATGGGCTTCCAAAGGTATGGTAGGAAAGCAGGAGGCTGGACCACAGTCAGAGCCCATTGGAGAGTAGCCAGAGCCAAGGCTGGGGAGATGGAACTCAGTTAGGCTTGGGAGAAACCTGGCTTCACAGGAAGCCTTACAGTCCCTATAAGCCTTACAGAGGAGGTAGCAGGAGTAGGCTGGTGGGTCACACGAGGAGCTGAGGCCTGTTGTATGGATGGTCCTGGACACTGGCACGAAGACCCCAAAGGAGGACACACAAGTGCCAACCTTTCATTCTCTCGAAAAGCAGAATGGTGGCATTTCTCACCCCAACATAGCAAGCGAGGTGCAGGGATGTGCTGACCCTGTTGCACAGCCTAGAAGGCATTGGGAGGATATTCAGGAACCCAACCACTCTTCAGGGGGTGGTGCCCTTGCTCCCTCAGGCTTGGTCGGTGCCACTATGTTGAGGCATTTCCAGCGACAGGAGTAGGCTGTCTCCTGTGTCCCAAGACAGATCAGTTTCTTTTCTCTTTTTTAAAAAAATTAGTACATGTTTTCAGTGTATTCCATTTCAGTCATCTTGGGAAGTGGGCACACGTACATGTTACAGCTTCTTTTTTAGATTCCCTTCCTCCTGCCTCCCTCCTCCCTGCTAGGCATCACTTTTCTCCATTTTCATTCTTCTTGATATTGTTAATCTTAGCTCATGTTATGACATTCATGGAGATTGTTAGGTTCCTGGACATAGCATACTTTTATCCTACTTTATTTCCCATGACCCTGGCCCTTCCCCTTGCTCACAGTCTCTGGACCCCTTCCCAGTTGGAAGAGATGTATTCTCTGTCTGCTGCTACCCACCCTTTATTGTACTCTTTGTCCTTAGCCTTACTCAAATGAGAGATGCCTTAGGTATTTAAGCTTGTGTCAGACCAGTTTCTTGCCCAAGAACTGGGTCCAATGAAGCCACACCCCAGGTACTTCTCTGAAAGAACTCAAAGGCATCCCAGGAAAGCACTGGCCCAAGCTGAGGAGCCTGGCATCCTAGTGGGGCTCATGAATTTCTATATCTGGCCAGAATCCAGTCCTTGCCAGCACCCTGCCAGCTGGATGGCTCTGAACCCCAGTGTGGGAAGCTGCCAAGGCAGGGCTGGGAGTAGGGCCAGCTGGGGCCATGCATGGCCAGCTAGGTTTCTCCTGTGGTTCAGCCAGCCACCAGGGCAGCCTCTTCACTAAGGCTAAGCCTTGTGTGCCACCTGCAGGCTCCGTGGCCTGCTTTGGAAGGAGACATCCCATCAACCGTAAATGCCAAGTTCAGCTGATGGATGTCTGGATACTGGCAGACATGGAGGTTAGGACCTATCTCTGTGTTGTTCCTGGAACACCAGGATGGATTATGGGATCACACCAACCTTGCAGCATTGCAAGCCTGAGCCCTGCATGTGGGCTCTGTACCACCCTCACAAGAGCAGGCATATTCAGGCTTTGACCCCACCTGCAATTCCACACATTGCCCAGTGACACAGATTCCGTGTCTAACTTTGTTTGGGGGTGGGGTTCAGAGTTTTATAAATTTTTTAGAAATATCTAGTTTTTTATTAGTGCATGTTTATAGTACATAATGCTTATGCTCCTCGTGGGGAGTTGGCATGTGTACCTAATACATTTTAATTCTTGTTTACGCCTCCCAAGAGCTGGGATTACAGGTGCGCACCACCATGCCCAGTCTCAATTGTGGTCTCAGCGTGCCCCGGGGGCAGGGCCGGCATGGCAGGCCCTGGGACTGAACCCCTGGCCCCTGAGCCTGCTTGAAGGTACTTTTATCTGCTGAGCTATTTGGCTGGCCCTTAGCTGACCATTTTTTATTGCATTGAGGAGGGCTATTCTTTTCAGTTCACTGGCAATATTTTCCATATTCTCTTGGTTGTCTCTTTACATTCTTGGTTGGTCTCTCCATTGTGAAGAAACTTTTTAATCTGATGTGATCTCATTTGTTGATTCTTCCCTTTTTTTTTTTTTCTTCTGGATTGACCTCAGGACCTTGCACTTGCCAGGCAGGCATTTATTCTACTGAGCTATCTCCCTGGCCCCTCATTTGTTGATTCTTGATGTTGTTTTTTTGTTATTGTTCATTCGGGATTGTGTGCCAGAGTTCTTGCCCAACCCTATGTCTTCAAGACTTTCACCTACTCCATCTTTCAGCAGGTCAAAGGTTTCTGTTTTGACATCTTTGATCTATTTTGATTTAAGTTTAGTACATGGTACATGATACAGGCCTGGGTTCAATCTTTTGCAGCATCATTTGTTAAAGAGGCTGTCTTTTCTCCAGTAAATATTTTTGGTCCCTTTGTCAAAAATCAGATAGCTGAATGTACCTGGGGTTGTTTCTGTATTCTCTATTCTGTTCCATTGATCCTCATGTCTACTTTAGGCCACTGCTGCACTGTTTAGTCACCATGACTTTGTAACATAACTTAGCCCTACGAAACTGAACTACCAATTTCATCTTTATGAAATTTGCACATAGATTTATCATGCCTGTCCTTCATCAAGTACTTTCTGTCCCAAAGAAATTATGGGTCTATCTATGTTGCTTTTCCTGCTCTCCAAACCACTGTGGGCAGCTTGAGAGGAAAGGGTTCATGAGACACCTAGAATACTCCAGGATTTATTCTTGAAAACTAGAGTACCAGAAAACACACTGTGTCTAGTGCCAAGAGCCTAAGAAAGCCACTCATGTGAACTCACTGTTTTCTCCCACTCTGCTTCTGCCAGTGCTTACACCATAAGGACACCTAGGTGAGGTTCTTTAGGATAATGAGGCCTCATTTTCACAACCTCCTAAATCTAGCAATACCTACAATGTGAGTTCAGATTCTCTTATCACTCACTGGTGATTGGCCTCCACGCCTTCTAGGCCTCATCCTTTAATCTGTCTGGGAAACAAAATACACCTTCAAAGATGACCCAGATATCTGCACACATATCAAAGTGCTCCCCACTTCAGAATCATCTCAGAATACAGGAAGCCCTCTCCCACAAGTGAATCAGGGAGACAGCTGCTTCTCTTGTGATAAAGGATCTAAGGTGCGTTCTCTTTGGGCCCAGCCTGTTAACCAGAGTCTGTGCCCAGGAACAAGTAAAGGTCGCCCCATCTCTGATTCCCTGCTGTCCCTTGTCTGTACCTGCCATTGTCACCTAGCCAGCATCACTGTTATCATACATGAGAGCTCATTGTGCTGAGCTCTTAACTGCTATGCTGAACATTTCATAGAAATAATCTAATTAAATTTCCCTATTCCTCTGATGAAAGTACTAGCATTATCCACACTTTATAGGTAAGAAAACTGACACACAGAGAGGTTAAATGACTACCCGGAAGGCAGAGCAAAAATATCAACTTAGGAGTGCTGGGTTCCAAGTGCCTGTACTACCATTTCTTTTCTGCTCACAGTTTGACATTTCTTCCTCAGACCCTCATGTAAGGTAAAATGACATATTAGGGTTATATTCTGCAGTTGGTCAACTTTACCCCTCTTTTCAGACTCTTCATAGACATCCATTCACATGACACCCTTACTTCCTCCCTTAGATGTGGGGTACTCATGGCTCTAAGCTAGATTAGCTCCCAAGGGCCACCCTGCCAAGACGATGGAGACCCAGCAGAGCAGACAAACATCCTGCTGAGGGAAACCTATATCCCGCAGTTGAGTACTTATAAGGCCACCTTGGTGTAAAACAGATATTTCTCATGTGTAGAAGCAACCATCTCTTGTTTTCATTAAGCCATGTAACCTCAAGGCTCCCCACACCAGAGTTTTTGTAAAATAATTTACATATTTTCATGGGAATCATTCTCACTTGCAGTCATTGCTGCTAAAGCAATAAGACGCTGTGACAGCAATAGGACACTGTTACTCCAGTGTATGGGTGAATAATGCTATTGGTAGGTATTTTACTACCCAACTGTTTCAAGAATAAAAAGGATACATTTGTCTGCTTATGTCAGCCTTAGAACAGTGCTGTCTCAAAGCTTTTATTTTTCAGTCTTTCTTTCCATCTTCTTATTTTCATTTTTTTTTTTTTTTTTTTTTTTTGCAGAAATGAAAGTAGAGACAAAGACAAAAGTTGCTGAGCCAGGGCCTCACATTCTCAGTGTGCAGAGAGTCTACATTCAGACCAGGGTGGAAAAGCGGATCAACCTGACCATTGGTAGCAGAGCCTACTTGCTGCCCAACACCTCTGTGATCATTAAATGCCCCGTGCGACGCTTCCAGAGATCTCTGATTCGGTGGGAGAAGGATGGTCAGTGTCTGCAGAACTCCAAACGACTCAGTATCACCAAGTCGGGCTCATTGAAAATCCACAACCTTGCAGCCCCTGACATTGGTGTGTACCGGTGCATTGCAGGCTCCGCCCAGGACACAGTTGTCCTCAAGCTCATTGGCACAGACAACCGGCTTATTGCACATCCAGCCCTCAGGCAACATGGGAAGGAGCAGCCCGGGCCTGACCACTCGGAGGCCAGTAGCTTGGAAGCTACTTGGCATAAAATGCGGCAGATGTGGGGCAACAAAAATGAGCTGCACCTGCCTGATGGTCAAATTACTAACCAGCCTTTCTTAAGAGCTTTGTTTGGCCACTGCAGCAACCCCGCAGGCAACACTAACTCCTGGGAGTTTAAAAACAAGCAGTTTGAAGCTGCTGTCAAGCAGGGAGCTTACAGTATGGAAACAGTCCAGTTTGAGGAGCTGATGAGGAGCATGAGCCAGCTCATGGAGGCGGGGGAGGTGAGCGAAGACCTCGCCTCGCAGGTGATTTATCAGCTGGTGGTTGAGTTGGCACTGGCGAAGGTGCAGCCCACGCCCCCACAGTGGAGGGGTGTCCAGGAGGAGCCCCCACCCTCCACTCCACTTAGAGGCCAGACAGAGAGTGTACCTCAGAGCACAAGTGTGAAAGGTCCAGGCTGGCTGACATTTAAACCCAAAGGACCTGTTCTCATGAGGCAAAGCCAACCCCCTTCAGTTTCATTCAATAAAACAATCAATCTAAGGATTGGAAACACTGTGTACATTACAAAAAGGACAGAGGTCATTGACATCCTCTGTGACCTTGTTACCCCCAGTGAGGTCACATACACATGGACCAAGGATGGAGCACTGTTACAGCCTTCAGTGAAGTAAGTAAAATGAGAACACAGTATTTGTTTTTGTAGTACCTTCCTCAAAGCTATGCTAGTTTTCTGGAAAATACTTTGGAGCTTCTCCTAAGAATATGTTTCCAACTAAAATGGCCATGAAAAATGTTAGGAATTTTCTTCACTTATGTATTGGAATTTCTTAAAGTACAATGTTATCCTAATTACTAGTGTATTGACATAAAAGTGTGTACAAAAAAGTGTATAGTCTCTCTTTTTCTCAAATTTTATTGGAAAGACCAAAAAAGTAAAACAAAATAAGATAGTAGGAGAATAACAATGGTTAATCATTGCATACTGTTATCATTAAATTAGCTACTCAGAGTAAATATGTGGGCATTTAATTGTCTGTAGGGATCCGTTGGACTTATTATGAAAGTTCTACCAAGGGAGACAGGGCAGCAGGAATGAGAAGGATAGACAAGAAGACAAAAGCTGGGCTAGGTGGTTGCCATTCTGCCTGATGGGCAAGACTCATGCACCAGCACAAAGAAATCTATGTTTATTTATACCTTTGCAAAGTTAGTAACATGTGATACAAGGTTGCCTAGTGACTAGTAGCCAACATTAAATGGTCAGGATGCTTATCTCAGGACTGAGGTGGCTTGTTTGCTTTAGGCACTGAGACCTAGTCCCGCCTACACACCTCTGACTGATTTTGCAGCTTCTGCAGCTCCCTACAATTGTCCTAACAATCTTAGCACAAATCTTTGTTTTCAACAAAGTAAAAGAAATTGGTAGCATAGTGATCTTCACTATCTTGAATATATATATATAGATATAGATATAGATATATAGTGCATATATATATATGTACTTTTTTCTTTTTCTTTCCTTCTTTTCTCCTTTCTTCCATCCCAGTTTCTCTTTTCTTTTGAAGTTTCTTTTCATTTTACAATTTCTATTATACATTTTGGAACTTATTTACTCTTTCAGCTTCTCACACTAGGGAGATAATTTGTTTGCACATGTGTGTCTGCTTTATTTCACTTAAGAATATGGTCTCAAGTTATATCCATTTATCTATAAGTCTCCAGTTTCTCCTTCTTTATGACTGAGTAGTACTCCATTGTATACAAAGACCACATCTTCTTCATCCATTCCGCTGTTGATGGAAATTTGGGTTGTTTCCAAAATCTAGCTATTACAAATTATGTTGCTATAAACAAGGGTGCACATATATCAGTGTGATACAGTGTTTTAATTCTTCTCAGAATGATATTCAAAAGGGTAATAGATGAGTCGAATGGGACTTCCAATCCTAGTTTTTTGAGGAATCTCCACAGTGATTTTAACAGTGATTGCACCAGTCTGCTTTCCTACCAATAGTGGCATTCCTTCCCCCGCCCCAACTCTTGCAGCATCTGTTATTGGTTGATTTCGTGATAATAGCCCTTCTGTCTGCAGTGAGAAAGAATCTCAGTGTTGTGTTAATTTACATATTTCAAATGACCAGTGATGTTGACTGTTTTTTCATATATTTATTTGCTGTTTTTGTTTCATCTGAGGAGTGTGTATTCATCTAGCTGCCCATTTGGGCATTGGGTCTTTAAATTTGGGAGGTCTGGTTTTTTTTTTTTTTTTTTTTAGTTCTTTATATGTTCTTGATAGTAACCCTTTGTCTAAGGAATGGCTGGCAAACAGTTTTTATCACATTATAGCTTGTATCTTCACTCTGTTGGTGGCTTCTATTGCTGTACAAAAGATTTTTAATAAGATGAGATCCAATTGTTGATTCTTTGGGGTAGTTCCTGTTTGATCAGGGTTTCATTGATAAAGTTTTGGCCTAAACCAATGTCTTCAGCAGTTTTACCTACATTATCTTCTAGCAGATTTATTGTTTCTGTTTTAATATTTAGATCTTTGATCCACTTTTAATTTAGTTTAGTGCATGGTGAAAGATACTGGTTCCAATTGTAATCTTCAGCATGTGTAGAGCCATTTTCCCCACCACCATTTATTAAAAAAACCATCTTTCTTCCATGAATGTATTTTGTATCTTTGTCAAAGATAAGGTGGCTTACTACTATTATGGACTATCAGACTATATTGGGTTATTTTGCTGAATTCAAGTACCTACAATCTTTAGACTGGTTTCAAGTATGAAAAGGTCCTTTAAAGACTTCTCCAAATACAGCTTCTCTAACTGCAGTGAAACACCCATCTCTGAAAACACAAAATGGAAAAGGGATATTTTGGGAGCCATGAAGCTAGGAAATCAATCAAATGTATGTAGGTGGGACTTGACCCAGTGCCTAAAGCAAACAAGTTACCTCACTCCTGAGATGAACACTCTGTCTGGTTAAGGTTTGCTATCAGTTGCTAAGCAACCTAATTTCATACAATACTAACTTCACAAAACTGTAAATAAAAGACAGTTCTGTTGTGAAAAAAGGAAGGAAGGAAAATTATACACACACACACACACACACACACACACACGAGAGTTAGGGTAGCTATACAGCTACTTTCTCTTAGCTAACTGAGAATGGAAGTTTGTACTAAAAAAAAAAAAAGGTAAAGTGGCTAAATATGTCTGGAGTTGTTTCTGCATCTTCCACCCTTTTCCACTGATCCTCTGTTATTTGCCAGTACCACACTGTTTTTATCACAGTAGCTTTGTAGTATAATTTCAAGTCAAGGAATGTGATGCCCTCTATCTTGCCTTTGTTGCCCAGAATTGCCTTTGATGTTCCAGGTCTCTTCTGGTTCTAAATGAATTTTATGATTGTTTTCTCTAACTCTGCAAGATATGCTCTTAGAATTTTTATTGGAATTGCATTAAATCTGTATAATAGTTTTGGACGTATGGCCATTTTTACTATATTAGTTCTTCCTACTCAAGAACAAGAGATATCTTTCCATTTCCTGATATCTACTTCAATCTTAGAAGTCTTTAATTTCCTTTGTTAGACTGGTTCCTCGGTAATTTTTTTGGATACAATTGTTAAAGGTATTGTTTTCCTAGTTTCTCTCTCTTTGAGTTTGTTGTTCGTATGCAGAAAGGCTGTTGATTTTTGCATGTTGACTTTGAATGCAGTTATGCTACTGAATTTGTTTATTAAATCTAAAAGTTTTCTGTGTCTTCTATGTAGAGTATCATGTCATCCTCAAATAGTGATAGTTTGACTTCTTTCTTATCATTATTCCTTTCACTTGCCTAATTGCTCTGGCTAAAGTTGCTAGGACTATGCTGAATAAGAATGGAGACAGTGGAAATCTTTGTCTTATTCCTGACCTTAGAGAGAAAGCTTTCAGTTTTTGTCCATTTAGTATAATGTTGGCTGTCAGTTTGTCATAGATGGCTTTTATCAATTGAGATAAAGATCATGTAATGCAATTTTCTTTTTAAAATAATTTTATTGAGAAACAAATATCAATGAGACAGTTTCAAAACCGATGAGTAGGACAGTTTCAATAATTAATACATTGCATATTGTTATCTTAGTGGTTATTCATTATACAAGATGCAGACATGATATCCTGTCCATAAACACTTTTAGAACAACTCTTTCTATTCACTGAATTAAGAGAAAGTAGCTGTATATCTATCTAAACTATTTTGAATATATAGATACAAAATGCTCATTCATTTGTATCCTCTTTTTTGTTTAGTTTTGTCAGAGAAGGGTATTACATTGTCATTTAAATATTTAGGTGTGTGAATTCAGCAAAATATTCCAATATAGTCCAGTAGTCCGTAATAGTAGTGGGTTTTATTGGTTGTTTGTTTTTGGTGGAACCAGGGATTGATCTCAGGCCTTTGCGCTTGCCAGGGAAGTGCTTATTCCACTGAGCCATCTCCCCAGCCTCTCTATTGTGTTTTGAATCAATGGGTGTTGTGCTTTGTCATATGCTTTTCTGAATCTGTGGAGATGATCACATGCTATTTGTCTTTGGCTCCATTAATATGTCATATTTTATTTATCACTTTGCTTATCTTAAAACATCCCTGCATTCATAAGATAAATCTTACTTGGTCATAGTCTATAATCTTCTTGATGATTTGCTTCATTCCATTTGCCAGTATTTTATTGAGGACTTTTGCATCTGTGTTCATTAGGGAGACTGACCTATAGTTCTCTTCTGTGGTTGGATCCTTCTCTGATTTTGGTATGCAGGGAATTCTTGCTTCAGTAATGAATTTGGGAGTATTACTTTCCTTTCAATTTCATTTTCAAGAGTTTGAGCAATAGTGATATGAGGTTTTTAAAAAAATTCTTATAGAACTCAGCAGTGACTCCATGAAGGCCTTGGCTTTTCTTTGTTGGCAGGGTTTTAATTACATCTTTAATTTCATTGATAGATATTGGTTTATACATCAATCATAGCCTAGAAAATGACAAACTGAGATAATTAATTTTCCACCTTTAACTATATAAACTAGATGTGTGGTTATATAACAAAATCTGAAACAAACCAGAAAATTATATGCAGTATATAAGTCCTTAAAATGTCAATTTTCCCATTAGGATTAAAATTTAAAATGATTTAGGGAGAAAATAGAGAAGCGTAAGAAGATGAGATTATAAGTAAGGTTGGAGGACAGAGGGAGATCATGCTAACTTTGGGAAACTGGTAGAGGAGACTGGAGGAAAGGAGAAAAGAAAGGGATAAAAAGAAAAACAGAACAAAAGAAGTACCACAAGGCTTGAAACTGTGTTTACACTCATATAAAAACAAAATCAAACAATTAAAGAGAAATAAAACAAATAAAAAAAAATAAAGCCACAACAGCAACAACAAAAAAGAAACAAGAGAGAGAGAGAAAGAAAAAAAGAAGTCCACTTCCAGGTCTGCCTGATGTCACTAGTAGATAACATATGGAGACAGAGTCCCAATCTATGTTGATTTATCCAAGAAAGCCAGCAGTAGCTTTTTGGTGGGGCAGTGAGCAATCTCAGTGAGCCTGTACCTTCTGGCTGAGACCAGACCCATTTGGCCTGCAACTGTCAGCATACCCTTCATGGGCCTGAATCCATGGGGGCTGCTAGATGGAGCACACAGCTGCTCTGGCTTCTGAGGTCAGTCAGTCCCTCTCTAGGGTGGTTCCCAGCCAATCAGTCTTTCCTATGGGACAACTGAGCCCTCAGCACTCACTGCCAGATAGTGCAGTCCTTCATGTCCACTGCTTCCATCCAATGTTGTGTCTCTCTGTGGAGGCCTCTGGAGTCACCCCTGTCACCATATGTTCACAGGGTTTAATCACTCCTCTCCTGCAGTGAGTCCCATCTCAGGGAGAAGGCACCACTGGTTACTTCCTCTCCTGCTGAAGTTTCTCTCTTCATTCTCTCCATGGGCTTCAATTTATACTTCACATATCCTTGGGTGCAGGAAGCCTGCTTCCCTTCTCCTCATCTTCCTCTTATTGCTATATTCCAGCATCTAGAGGGCAACTTTCAGAAAGGCTCTTTCTCTGATGCTTATCACTCCACCATCTGGTCCTCTAGAGTCTCCCTTTGTGTAAATAAATAAATAAATAAATAAAGTTAAGCATATAACTAGAAATTCTGCATTATGTTGGAACTGCAGGTTGCAATTCACAGAGTTCCAGGTGTTGAAGACATGTGACCTCTCACTTGAGTTCATATATGCTATATGAGGTTGGAAGGGCAACAGTCCAGTTATATGATGAGGTCACTGAAAAATAATCCCAGACTGTCCAGTTCTAGAGATATAGCTCCAAACACCGCTGGCCATGTTTGACCATCAGATAGCAGCCTTGGTTGAAAGATTGGATATTTGAAGGCATTTTTTATTATTACATCATGGTTTATGTCATACAAGCCAAAAATAAAATGATAAGAATCATGGTTTTTGAGATGCTGAAAGCATAGAATTGAATCACACTTTATGGTGATCTCTAAGTCAGAGAAAAATGTCACATTTCATTCATTTTACATAAGATGAGGGGTAACAGATGTTAACTCAGTTTTGAGTTCTTTACTGTCTTTAAATCTTGCTGTTTGTACCAAAAGGATTGCAGATGCTGAGCCCTTTCTTAATTTTCATGTCAGTTCTCAACTTTAAGCTCACCTGCCTATCAAAGTCATTAAGAGACAAAAAGAGATTAGCTTGTATGCAATTGATTTACAGGAAAAAAAAAACACCTTTATAGTGAAAGTTTACAGTGGGCATAATGGTAATCACAGTACTTGTGAAGAAGCTAAGGCAGGAGGATCATCATGAGTTCAAGGCCTACTGGAGCTACACAGTGAGATGTGGTCTCCAAAACATAAGAGAAAATGCAAGTTTCATTTTTACCATATCCTTTGTGCCTTGAACTAATTGTGAAACATAAGAAGAAATGTAGGTGAAATTCAGGTTTTTATAAGACATTATTGGGCTAAGTGTTAAAATGAAAAGGTAGGGGGAGTCTATTTTTGTATTCTGTTGCCTGAGAGCTCTGAACACAGTTGTGCAATGAAATTAGACAATTGGAATAAATCTCAAACTTCTTGATCCTAGGATCTTTTTAAATTTTAAATTAAAAAACCCCAGTGGTCTTTTGAGATACTTATATACCTATGTAAAAGACATTTAAAATGTTTCGATTACTTTTTTTATAAAAATAAGTTAAGTCCATTACATGTTCAAATAAATAACATTTTTGAAAAGCAACCTCCATTACTGATAATAATGAAATAACTTTGTATCTTTGCAAATCTCTTTAATATTTAGCAATAACAGATATTCTTATGCATGCACACACTGATTCTTATCTATGCACCTGCATCTATTAAGACATGTTGTTTCAGTTGAAATATATGGTGAAAAACTGTCTCATATAAAACATTAATTGTAAAAAGAGAATATTTTAATAGCTGTTGAGGGAATTATGGATATTTTTCCTTAATACTACACTAAAATGTCTCAAAGGTTGGCATGTGGAATCTGAAATAATCTGTATGCAATATTGACACTCTGTTCAGTGGAATCTACTGGCTTATTACATAATTTGAACAAAATTTTCACCTGTGCAAGATTTCATGACATTCTTTTTATGTATTTAGTACAGGGTCTATGGGATCTCAATAACCAGATAATACTCATTATGATCCTTCTGTTTACAGCCTCCCAAGTGCTGAGATTACAGGCATTGCCACCACACCATCTCTCTCTCTCTCTTTCTCTCTCTCTCTGTCTCTGTCTGTCTCTCTGTCTGTCTCTCTGTCTGTCTCTCTGTCTCTGTCTGTCTCTCTGTCTCTCTGTCTGTCTCTCTGTCTCTCTCTCTGTCTCTCTCTCTGTCTCTCTCTCTGTCTCTCT
>NDGN011490991.1:0-11519 GCA_002564285.1 Tympanoctomys barrerae | reverse complement strand
GCTGTAAACAGGCAGATCACTACAAGTCTGATTTAGTAGTGAGACCCTGAACACCCTGTAGACACTTCCCTAAAAATACAAAAAAAAAAAAAAAAGTTTGGTCTTGAGTTGCATCCATTTACTGATAAAAGCCTCAAATTTATCCTTGTATCTTTTATTCCTTTTACATATCTCTAGATTTGATTTGCTAATATTTTGTAAAAAGTTTTTGCATCTTTCTTCCAGAAAGACAGAGAAAAGGGTCTATGTTGCTATTTTGATAAAATATGTCAGGTTTTATTTCAGTACAATACTGAACACATAAAATAAATTGGATCTTGTCCTCTCCTGATGTTATTCATACTTTAGTCTCAAGGGAATGTAATTTTATTGATTACTCATTATTTTGTGATTTTTATCATGAATTTTACTTTTATTTTCCTTAAAAATATTACCTTTCAGACTGGGGAGATAGTTGGGCAGTCTAAGTGCCCACCTGGCAAGTGCGAGGACGCAGGTTCAGTTCCCAGTGCCACATGCCATGCCAGCCCCAGAAACTCAGGTATACTGCAACTCCCATGAAAACCACGTGTGGTGGTGCACACCTGTAAACCCAGTACTGGGGAAGCTGAGGCAGGAGGATCACTATGAGTCTGAGCTGCATAGTGAGACCCTGTACCAAATAAATAAATAAATACTACCCTCCCATTATTGTTTTATTATTTGAATTAAGGAATAAATTGCCCTCCTGTAAAATAACAAAAATTTATTTTTATGTTTAGACATTCATTCATTCTTTTTAAATCTGAGGCTTTATTCACTATCATTATTATTTTAGACAGGAATATTGTTGTGTTGCCCAGGCCGGCCTCAGATCCTGGGTTCAAGTGATCTCTCTTCTGAGCCTCTCAATATCTGGATGTATATGTCCATACTAGCATAACTGGCTCACTTGAGCTTCATTTTGTACAGTATAGATATGTGGTTAAAAATTTTCTGTGTATTTATCTGAAATTATTATTATTATTCTGGAGATCAAGTCCAAGGTCTTATGCATGCTTGCAAGTACTTCAGTACTGAGCCACATCCCTGGTCCTATTTTTAATTTGAAGAATAATTTTCATATCAGTTAAATGTTGGTCTGACAAATACTGTATTATTGCATGAATTGTTTCTGATTAGAAGTATGTCATAATTTATATGGTAATTTCTCATATATAATGTGATTTTGAGGGGGAGGCCTAGAAGATTTTTTTCTTCAGCTGTTGTCAACATTTTCACCAGCATCAGCTAGGATCTTTCCTTTGTATTTCTCCTTTTGGAGTTTCCTGAATTTTGGCTGGATGTAGGTTGATATTTTTAAATGAAATTGGGCTCAAATCATTATTTTCAACATTTTTGTACATCGCTCATTTCTCTTTCTTGCCTTTCACCCCATCTTCATGCACATACATTGTACATAGTGTAATATCATATCTAAGACTGTTTTTCTTTTAAGATGGTGCCTTGCTATATTACCAGGTTGGCCATGAGCTTTTGGGCTCAGATAAACTTTCCATCCTGGCCTACTGCATAGCTTGTATGACAGATGTATATCACTATGTCCAACAACAACAAAACAACTATATATATATATATATATATATATATATATATGTATATATATATATATATATAAAGTCTTCTGTTTCTTAAACTAAACGATTTCTATTGATCTGTCTTCAAGCTCATTAACTATCTTAGCATATCTAATGTACCACTAAACTAATTAAACTCATCCAGTGATTTTTTTTTTCCACTTCAAGTACTGTGTTGGTTAGTGCTAGAATTTCCATGGGTTTTTGTTTTCATTTGTAGGATTCTTTATCTCTGTGCTGACTTTTCCATAGTTTCTATTTGTCTACTGAGCTTTCCCTGGCTGTTGACTCACTAAGGCCATAAAATTTGCTTTAAAGGGGTATATAATAACTGCTTATAGTGGCTGGGGAGATAGCTCAGTGGAATAAGCGCTTGCCTGGCAAGCTCAGTGGAATAAGTGCTTGCCTGGCAAGCGCAAGGGCCTGAGTTCAATCTCCGGTTCCGAATAAATAAATAAATAAATAAATAAATAAAATAACTGCTTATAATACCCTCATTATGTCCTCTCCCGCTAGTCCAAACACTTCCAAAGAGACAGGAGCAACATGGTCTGTAACAGGAACTATTATATGGGCAACTAGAAAGCTGAAGCATACTGGTGGGGTGGGGGTGTATTCTGCTACCTTATACCTCTGAGACTTTAAGTGTCTATAGGTCTATACATTTGGCGTTATAACTCAGGACTTTAGGCCACCCTATTAAAGCTTCTCGACAGCTATACTTAACCTCAGTATGTACCAGCTTCTTCTTAGCATCTTCTGCTAGTCTGCCAATTCCTGTCAAACATCACAGTCACTGCCAGTTATGCTTGGTGGTTCTTCCACATGCCACCCGTTGATGCCCAGTCATTGTCATGTGTGACTGATGGATGTTCCCAGTAACTGCCACTGCTGAATACTACCAGTTTTCACTTCCTCATCTCTATTGATTGCTATCACTGCTTTCTGCTGCCAATTAGGGGAGTACTTTAGTGCTGACTGCCTTGATTCTTTAGAGCTTTTCATTTTAAGTGACCACTCTGTCCATACTTCCTGGAAGTTCAAGCAGATCTATGGGACCTTCTGAGCCCACACTACTCTGGAAATAAATCATGAGTAGATTTACAGGACTTCCAGAATGAAACTTGAACAAGCCTGTTCTTTAGCACATCAAGGTCAGTACCTGAGGGGGATCCATCCTAGATCAGTAAAGGCGAACTGCTTAGCATTTTCCAAGATACATACAGTGTGCTGTGTCTTGCATGCCATAGGTTCATGACTACTGTCCTAGACCAACCAGAGGTCAAGAGGAAGTTGTTTGTACAGCAGCAGATAGCTTGTAATTGGTCCAAATTTGAGTCTGCTGATTGTCTAAATTCCACACTATTGGTTTAAACCTACTGATTGGTCAAAATTAAATTCTGCCATTTAGTTCAAAACCAAGTCTGGTGCAATCAGAGTAAAAATCTGCCAGAGATGTAAGGTGACCACAGCAACAGCAGCTGTCATGGCAACAATTTGGCAATGTTGGGATGAGCAGCTGCTTCACTGACAGCTGCTGCATCACTGGAAAAAGTGGGGGCTCCAAAGTCCAGGAGGCTGCCCCTGTTCAGAGACTCACCAAGAAAGCTGTCCAGGGTAATCATGGCTTTTGGGAGTTTGAGGTTTGAGGGTTGCAAACAATAAGCCCACATCCCTCCTTGATCTGTGCTTGTCAGCGGGGGTCCCTGGCAGCTTCTCCAGAGAGGCTGCAGCAAGGCCCGGAGCAGCTAGAAGCAGGGAGGTACGCTTGGCTGCCAGGGTAGCTATGCCTCCCATCAGAGCGGTCCGAGCCATGTTGTGAGGTAACCTTGGGGAGCAGCAAGACCACTTGCTCCAGTCCAACTAGCCGCATTGATCAAAAGAGAAAGGCAGCCTACTCATCAGTCAAATCATGTCCCCTTCTGGCAATTACAGAGAAAAGGAACAGTCAGGGCACTTTCTATCTCTTTCACTTGTGGTATGCTGGATAGAAAAACAAACATGTAAACACACAATGTCCGCAGGAACCACCGAATAGCACAACAGAGAGCACGGACACTTATAGAGGGACAGAGTTTGACTCACTGTTATGTACAAAAACAGAAAAAGTCTGAAAAGGTGATTTTTAAGCAGATTTGAGAATGAAACTTTGGGGAGCACATTATATGATTAGTGGAATGAGGGTAGTTACTGGAAATAAGGATTGGTGGAATGAAAAGGCTCCAATGCAAGAATACACGTAGCTTATCCAAGGACCATCCATCAAAGTGATTGCTCTACACTGAGGGAGGGAATGCAGGCAGGAAAAGATAAGAGGTCAGGGCGGGGAGGGGCAATCTTAATAGACTGATATACTATGATGACACCTTGGTTTGGGCTGTTTTCTGAAGAAGATACAGCACCAACAGAGGCTTATGCACCAATAAACATGCTCTGCAACATCTTCAGTTACGTGGCTATTAGGTAAATAATAATTTTTAGGAGAATTAGGGCAGAAATAAGAAATATGAAAAGGAAGCTATGACAAAAATCCAATTGAGAGATGATGGGGATTTGTAGCATAGTAGCAGTATAGAAAAAATAAAATATAGTCACAGTTTGGAAGCTAAAATTGGCTAAAGGTACTAGTGGATGGATGTCAGGTGTGAAACAGAGACTCGTGTCTCGGATGCAACAACTTGTGAAATGAGGTATCTTCTTATAGGTGAGACATGCAGAAGAGTAGAAGAAATAAAGAGATGGCCATTGGTGCGTAAAACCCAGTTAAACACTGAAATGAATATGTAAAGCAGGCAACTGACTACATAAATATAGAATTCAGGAGAGTTTTGGGTGAAAAGAAATGAATTTTGAATCTGTCAGACTGTCAACTTAAAATAACAACTGCTTGAAAATAAAGTAAAAATTTCAGTATCAGATATGACTGATCATAACTCAGATTCAAGATACCTCAAATAACATGTTACATATGGAAGAAGCTATAAGAACGTTTATACTCATAGAGCAAAATAAAATTATAATTCAAGTCACTTACCGATTACATTGGCAGGAAAGTTGGTTAAGCAGGTTATAGCAAGAAAAAGAAGTTTCTTCTATAGGTTTAAGATGTTATCTTCTAGCATGTTTAGCTTTGGGATTAGTCAAGGCCAAAAATCTGATAAGCTTACCAGTATGTTTGAAGATGTTTACACAATAATCATTAGAATGTTCTGTGACACATAAAAGTTAAGATAAATGTCTATTAGAGGGACTGAAATAGCCCAAGACAATTTTAGGTTTCCACCTACCACACTGCATCTCTCCAGTCAAAATTATATAGTCAAAGTCGGGCTGTGTACAGAACCTTTATAAAAGTGTAACTTCTTCAGAGAACATCAGTTCATAAGGATACTAGGTTGAAGCATACGACTTACCAACTTTCATTTCAAAATGGTTCCATAATAGTGGTTTCATTTACACTAAGATTTTTTTTTTTATGTATTAATACAGAATCTACAGGGTCTCACTACACAGATTGGGCTCATAGTGATCCTCCTGTTTTCAACTTCCCAAGCTCTGGGATTACAGGCATGAGCTGCCATGCCCAGTCTCAATCTCCATCTAAGTGCACCTCAGGGGCGGGGCCTGCACAGTGCTTTAATTCACTGACCTAGCTGGCCGGCCCTTACATTAGGAAATTTAAATCACTTATTGTAAGTTAGCAATGAATTCACTATTCACACTTTAAAGAAATTCTGTACTACTGTTTCAACAGGGTTAAAAACATAAAGAGTTTCAAATTTCAGTTTTTGCAATGATCCCCAACTTGTAACTCCAAATTAATGTTTGTGTTTGCACAAATCTTTTTTTAACTGATTATTCAGAGTCCATGCGAGGATAAGGAAGTGGGGTTTTATCAAGTTTTAAGGACAGGTTTTAGGATTTCTGTGTCTACTCACTAATAAACGTGGGTTTATGTATGTGTGTACATGAGAAAAGTGTGAATAAATGTACACATGTACACATGTACTACAACCCAGAAATGTATGGTTTAGATTGGAAAGATCTCTCCAAAGTCTCCTATATTCTGTGGCAGGATTTTTGCAAGGTGATTGAATCAAAGGCACTGTAGTAGCCTATCAATTAATTCATTCATAAGTGAAAGCCAGTCAAATATTGTGCTGTTTGGAAATAGAGCCTGATCAAAGGCAGTGGTTCACTGAGGATGTGACCTGGTAGGGTGTCCTTTCATCCCTGCTGCTGCTTTCCTGATCTGCTTGCTGGCCATATGCAAGCAGCCTTCCTCTGTTAGGCCCTTTCTCCATTCCATTTCTGTTTTGGAGCCAGCATTACAGGGACTGAACCCACCAAACCGTGAGCCAAAACAACCCTGTCCTCTTTTTAGTTGTTGCAGTGACATAAAAGCTGCCTAGAATCAGGTCTGATCTGGATTCATATCCAGTATATGTATAATGCACTACCACAGACACAATGATGTCAAAATACTTATTGTCCTAGATGTTTCATGCTGCTTTCAGAAAATATCCAAGACTATAATTTATAAAGAACATGAATTCACTACATCGTAATTCTCAGGTGTAGGAAGCCCACTGTCAAGGTGCTGGGATCTGGCAAGTACCACCTTGCTGTGTCATAAGACGGTGATAACATCATATGCCTGACTGGCAATAATGAAGACTCAATTCTAGATGACTCTTAAAGGGCACTGACCACATTCAAGAGGGTAGAGCCTTTATGGTCAGATCATTTCTGAAAGTCCCTACTTCCCAACACTATCACATTCATGATTGCATTTCTTTTTTTCTTTTTTCTTTTCTTTTTTTTTTTTTTTTTTGCAGAACCAGGGATTGAACTCAGATCCTTGAGTTTGCCAGTCAAGCGCTTATCCCTTCAACATGAGTTTTTGAGGAGACAAATTTTCAAACTATACCAGCTACTTTCAAGCTAATTTATAAACAACTGCTGTCCTGAGCCCCTTTAATGTCCCCATTGTCACTTACATTAATTTCATCTCCTTTGGATTTCCCAGAACTTCCCACTGTTCAGAATTGTAAGAGTAACACCTAGAATAGAAAACTCCTCAATCTGTCATGTTTATGCTTTAGTAGTTATCTTCTGGGTGTTAACATTTTAATATACCCAAAGGATGAAATTCCAGTAGAAAGGTTCATCTTAGCAGAAATGTACAGCTTAATAGATTTGGAAAAGATAAGACATGGAAGTCATCTTTTCTGTGCTTTCACTTTTTCAGCAGTTTAAGAAACTAAAAGGAAAGGAGACTAAATGATTGTGTAGCTTTTTGCAGTATCAGGGATCAAACTGGGAACTTGCACTTGCCGGTCAAGTGCATATGGTGCTGAGCCATCTCCCCAGCCCTGCAAGTGTAGTTTTTAGAGAAGAAGGTATGTCACTAGAGCTTTGTGGGATAGGGAATTAATTGATCTCGGTGATATGTATATTTCATAGCATAGTAATCAGGTTTGTGATATTACTTAGCAAGTACAAAAAGGCTGTCATGAAAGTAGAGATGAAAGAAGGTCATACTGGCCTGATGTTGGGGACTCTATCTGGTCCCGGGTCCCTCTTCTCTGGCACTGGTCTCTAACTCTGCTTCTTGCTTGCAGGAGGTGAACAGCTTTCCTCTACCATGATGGTTTGGACTCACCCAAATCCTAAACCTATGGAACCAGTGGACCTTAGATAGAGACGTCTGAAAGTGTGGGACAAAGTAACCTTCTCTCCCTTAAACTATTCATGTGAAATATTTCTGTCATAAGTGATGAAAAGCTGGCCAATATAGATATGTTCTACAAGAGGCGGGAAGACGAAAGAAAACAAGGCACATCCGGGTCTAGTGGGATATTGGTTGAGCAAGAAGAAAGGACCTCAAATGTAGAGGCCTTCTGGCAAAGGAGCTATCTTCAGGTGAAAACCATGTTTCAACAGGGAAGGAAGGAAAAGGAAAGATTTTAGAGGAGATAGAGAAGACTTTGTGTGAGTCCAATTTTTGGACAGGGAGAAAGGCTCTGGGCAAGTGGGGACTTTCAGGCCTCTCCTAAATTGCTGAACAATGGAGAGCCAAATGAAAATGCTTTGAGACCTGGACTAAACAGAGATGAGGACTTTGGTTCACCTGTCAATCTGATAGCCTCTAATATGAGCTGAGACTTATTCCCTTAAAAGAGATGTGCTCAATCTCTAATACCAAGTATTCCTGAGTGTGGTTGCATTTGGAGATAGGGCCTTAATCTCCTTTAAAATGAGAATACATGAAAATGAGGCCATTAGGGTAGAGCCTAACCGAAGTTTGAGGAGTATTCTTATAGGAAGAAATTTGGACACATAGGGTATATTTGCACTGAGAAAACAGTGAGGATCCAAGAAAAACATGGACACCTTCAACGTATGTGACAGATACTTCAGAGAAAACTAAATTTTCTGACACTTTGATTTTGACCTGCTGGGCTCCAGAACTGTAAAGTTTATATGCTTAATTCATCTTGTCTGCGGTATTTTGTTATAGTAGACCTGGAAAACTACCAGTCTCCTTGGTGTCAGTGGTTAACAGCTTGAATTCCAGCCTCTTTTGCAACTGCTGTCCTAGATTGTGTTGATGAGGTAGGTAAGATTGGCGGTAAGAGGAGTGAGGATGCTTTTCATCTGTGCTTTTGCTTAGGTTGTAAAGGCCGTGTCTTTTATTCATTTGTGCATATAATTTTCTATTCATTCTCTCTCTCTCTCTCTCTCTCTCTCTCTCTCTTCCCCTCCTCTCTTCATACTCTATTGAGCAACAATTACAGGATTGCTCGTCTTTTAATTTATGATTGTACAGTTAGATAATTATATTCAATTACTAAAAATTGCTAAATAAATACATAAATAAATAGAAATTGCTGACCAGGGCCGGCCAAATAACTCAGCAGATTAAAGCGCCTGCAAGCAGGTATAGGGGTCAGGAGTTCAATCCCTTGGCCTGCCTTGCCAGCCCTGCCTCCCAGGGTGTGCTGAGATGGCAATTGAGACTGGGCATGGTGCCACGTGCCTATAATCCCAGCTCTTGGGAGGCTGTAAACAGGCAGATCACTACAAGTCCGATCTAGTAGTGAGACCCTGAACACCTTGTAGACCCTTCCCTAAGAAAATATAAATAAATAAATAAATAATTGCGGAGTAACTATTATATTCTAAATACTATTCTACATATTAAACATTGTACTGAATAAAACATATAAAAACCCTGCCCTCGTGGAACATACTCTCTAGTGGCTTCAACTTGTTGCTGTCTCTGTGGAATATTACACATTTTCCAGTTGGAGTTCTTATGGCCTGTTCTTATGGAGCCCAAGGGAGATTTTCTCCAGTGAGGTCTCAAGGTTAAATCACACAAGTCTGCAAGATATCACAAGAGCGTGCAAGAGCAAGAGCCATCTGAGTCTTTATTATAAAATTCTCAAGCATGCTGTTATTTCATAATTACACTTTTTGTAGTGCCATAACCAGCACATATGTGTTTACCTGTGCTAAATCATGGTTACATAACTTTATCCCTGTGTGCCTATGCTAGTCAACTGGGTCAGGCCCTCAGGTGTCCTTAGATGTCCTTGAGCTTTGAAGCAGTCTGAGTGGTTCTCTACATGGCCAAATCTCCACATCCCAATCCACATTTTTCAATTATTCCCAAATATACCTTCTTACAGTAAAAATGTATCATATCTTTAAAAATTAATTAATGGTGCTGTATTGCTTTATAAATAAATACTGTACACTATAATATGCAAGGGTGATTTGAACCTGTATAACTTGTTTAGGATATACTTCAAGTTAGGGATTTGTACTCCCTCTCGGAAGGCTGCCCTTCTTTTCATTTCAAAATTGGTATTTCTGGACAGTAAAAGACATAAAATAGAGGATTTCATCATGTACACCTTCCCTAGTAAGTAATTCCTCAAAAATTTTAGCTATTACCATTTTGGAAACTTGAGCTCTAATGTTTGCTTGGTTTGGGGGGCAGATACAGAGAGTGCAGGTGTGAGGTGGATGCGAGGCCTCAGCTGCGCAGGGCACTTCCAACGCATCTGCTCGAGAAGCTAGCTGGGGACCCTGGGTCCTTTCCCACTTGTTTTTCTGATAAAATCGGTGATTGCCTTAAGCAATAGGCAAGGCTTCTGTGTGTTTTTTCATTTTTCTGTAGGCCAGAAATGTGGACGTTTTTTAGGAAAGGCACGGCAGTGACCTTTTAACATGTCTTATGTATCAGTCAGAGTCGAGACAGGAAATAAGTCACAGTGAGCTTGGTTTAACTGAAAAGGCTCTAAGAAGGGACTATTTATGGTGGTGTCATCAGGGTTAAGGGAGCGAGCAACAGTGAAAAGACAGTATCGTCCTACACAGAAGAGCCACTGGAAAAAAGAGGCCTTTAGAGGTAGTTATGGAAGGACACAGCCACGACCAACTGTGGTTTAGCTTAGGGGCAGAGGCGTGCAGCGCCTGCTTTACTGTTTCTCTTTCTACTTGTGATCTTTTGCCAACACTTCTCACAGGACAAATGCCACAGGAAGGCACGAGGCTAAGGGGCCCTGTACTCATCTGTAGAGGCCAGCGTCCCAGGGGAAAGCTTCGTAGATAAACACACACAATGCACTTAGGGAGGGAAGCAGAAACTATTGTTATGAGTGCTTTCTATAAGTACAGGTTGAAAAATAAATTGCTAACTTTCCAATATTATCTCCTTGTAACTTACTGAGTGTTTTATTTGCCTAGGAGAAGGATAGATAAACAATTTCTGTAAAGGATCATAAAAAGTATTTTGAACTTTGGGCTTAAGAGGTAAAATTGAAAATATATTTATGAGAACATGTAAAATAAAATCATTTTGACACATATAAAATACTTATTCAAAGTCAGCAGATTGGATTTGCAGTCTGGGACAGTTTGCGCCCTCTGCTCTAGGAAGTCTTCTCCCAAATCCTGCTGGACCTGTCTGGGTCACACATCCATCCTGCGAAGCACGCGGCCGGATGGGTGGGGACCGGGAAGGCTGGCCTGGGGTCAAGATGTCACCATCACACAACTTTAGGCTGAAGGAGGTTTCCGTGAAAGAGGAAACCGCCTCCTTCAGGAAAATAGAAACGTTGTACTTACAGCTCAGAGTGTGCCTCGTTACAAGAGCGATAAGTGTGGCCCATCTTTATCACTCCTTGCGCTACTTAGTATCGGACGTGGTAGCCCTTCCCGCGTTTTTGATGAATGCAGGACTGGGTTCCCCCAGGTGGTGGCTGTGAACACGCCCCTCTTTAAATTGGTCCAGGATTTTTATCCGCAGCTGTGTGTGAGTGGCATTATTTTTATCGCTCCCAGATTATCCTCCTTGTACTCCTGAGGGCAAAAAAAAAACAAAAACGTGCGCTGGAGACCGGCGCCCCGTCAGCATCCTGTGGCAACCTGCACCCCCATCGCGCCCGCAGAATACCTCCGCCGCGGGCCGGAACCATTATCCCGCGGTGACCCCGGCGGCCTTCCGGGCGGGCACCGAGGGGCACGCGGCTCGCGCCCCTGAGGCGGCGGGGAGGTCGGCCCCGGGGAGGCCGCGCAGCCCGCCGGGCCCACCTCGGGGCTTCCCGGCGCACAAAGGAGGCGGCGGCGGGCGGGGCAGAGCCGAGCCGCCGCCGCCGCCCCCCGCGCGCGGTAGCAGACCTGCGCTCGCTCGCGCCCCACCCCCGCGGCCGCCCGCCCGCCCGCCTTTCTGTCTCCTCTCTCCCACCGTACCGGACCGCCCGGGTCCATTTCCGGCCCCGGATATTTGGTATCGATCTGGGCCGCGGCCGGAGCGAGCAGGTGGTTGCGGCGGGGCCTGTGGGCCGCTGAGCTGGTGCCCGCGGCTGCCCGCCGCCCCGCCTGGCCGCT
>NDGN011490975.1:0-16694 GCA_002564285.1 Tympanoctomys barrerae | reverse complement strand
GAGAGAGAGAGAGAGAGAGAGAGAGAGAGAGAGAGAGAGAGAGAGAGAGAGAGAGCTGAGGAAGGATTTAACCTTCCAAATTGTATAATTCAAAATTGGAGGTTATAGACTTTACACATACTTAACCTACAAGCAACTTACTGTGTACTTGTTAAACAGAATTAACTAGTTTATAGCATAGACATTGTTAGTGGTTGTTAGTTTTATTCAGTGCACAGTCCAGGAAACATACGTAGTTGAAATGTTATAAGATGAAATAAATGGAGGCTGGGTAGCTCGGTGGGTTTTTTTGTTTTGTTTTGTTTTTAACATTTATTTATTTATTGTGTGTGTAGGGGGGTGTGTGTGTGGCCAGCTCAGCCCACCAGGGGGCGGGGCTGGCTAGCCTGTGGTGCTGGGGGATCGAACCACGGTCCCTGTGCTTTGCCAAGCTTGTTCCAAGTAGGTGCTTTAGACCACTGAGCCATCTTGCCAGCCCCGGCTCGGGGGTTTTAAGCACCTGCCTGACAAGCACAACAATCCGAGTGCGAGCCCCAGTACCACATGCTAAGCCGGTTTCAGAAACTTTCAGGCATGGTGGTGCATGTCTGTAACTCCAGCGCTGGAGAGGCTGAGACAGGAGGATCACTATGAGTCTGAACTGCATAGTGAGGGGGCTGCCCATAGAGCTCAGCAGACTAAAGCACCTGCTTAGGCAGAACTCAGTGGCCAGGGTATGATCTCTGGTGTGCTGTGCCTGTCCCACCCCCAGGGTGTACTGAGACAGTGACTGAAACTGGACATGGTGGCGCACACCTGTAATCCCAGTGCTTGGGAGGCTGAAAACAGGAGAATCACTATGAGTCCAATCTACGTAGTGAGACCCTGTAGACCCTGTACTAAATACATTTAAAAAAAACTGAACTGCATAATAGACCCTATATCAAATAAATACATAAAAAATAAAAATTAAAAATAAATGGAACAGAAATAGAATAATACACAGAAAAAACATATTTTTCAAAAAAGTCACTAAATTAGATGCTCTCATTTCCATTTTTTCCTTACACAAGACAAAGATTTATTCCTTTCTTCATAGAGAAAGTTCTAGAATATGGCAATCCAAAGAAGATACTGCAGCTCAAGTCACTGAGAGCTAGACTCTTCCAATGGCATTGCTCCCATCAACGTTGGTTTATACAAAATAACATGAATTTGACCCAATACACCTATATCCTAGCCAGCAAGGGAAAAAAAAAATTTATTCTGAAGGACACTTCTATTAAGCGCTTACCAAATGCTTCAGTCACTCTGTCTTTCTGCCTATCTCTCCTCTCCTCTCCCCAACCTTTCCCTCCTCTCCCTCCCTCTCCTTTGGGCAGGGTCTCACTAAATTGTCCAGATCAGCCTTGAACTCATGATTCTCTTATCTCAGCTTGGCTGGGATGACTGTCATGCACTACCATGTTCAGTTTAATATTTTCTTTCTACAGGGGAAAAGGAGAATGAATGGAAGGCACAGGCAACTGGCCTATTGGGCCTGACTTTTCTTCTGCTAGAGACAGGTTAATGCTGTTTGGCAAGAAGAGTCACTTCATCTCTGAACCTAGCTGGTGTGGCTATAGTTCTCTTTACCAGTTGTGTCAGACTTCTCATTATCCCTAACAGCTAATTCCACTAGCTCCAAATATAAACATTTGCTTATATAAAACAATCGATATCCTTCCTGATCACCCTTCCACGCCGGGATTGCACCATGCCAATTCATTTGCCTCCTATGAGTAACTACGAATAAACTGATTCAGAAAACATGTACTAGAAGAAACATTGTGGCTATGGAACAGAGATAATCTTCCCTTCAGAATCACCTGATAAAAATGCAATAAGTATCTCTTGAGGGAGTTCAAAGGGTAAATATGGTAACATGAGGCAATGCCATCTACCCAAATGATATAATCACTGTTCCATAATGCGTTCTTTTCCTGAAGCATTTGTTATATGCCAAGAGCCATACTGGGCATTGCAGTTGTTAAAAGAGTATTAAACTGGATGTGGCAGCACAGGCCTGCAATCCCAGCACTCAAGAGGCTAAGACAGGGGCATCACTACAAGTTTGAGGCCCGCCTGGGCTACAAAGTGAGTTCAAGGCCAGCCTGAACTGGTTGAAACATCATTTTAAAAAGAAAAAAAGGATTACTAAGACGAGAAAGAAGTATTTGATACAATGGAAGAGTTAAGAAAAATGGGCCCTACAAAGTTGGAGAACTTTTGTATTATATGCAACACGAGAATAATGATCCTCTCTCCAGTGACATAAAAATTATAGAAACATCATCTTCTGGAAATTGGAATTACTCAGTCTGTTAAGAATTCTTGTGTCTGTTGTTATCCTTTAGTGTTAAATATTGACATATGAGCTGCCACATGTAAGTAAATAGGGGTACATGAAAGGCCAGGCGTGTCCCCTCTGAGAGAGCTTTCTGACAAGTGTGGTATATTTTGACTGATTTTTGAACATACATTAACCCAGAATTTGAAAGCGAAAACAAATTGATAACACTACAAACATTCAGGTAAAAGTAATATACCTGTGACTTCAGAGTATAAGACAACAATAGTACTATAGGATTCATGCCCTATTTCACTCAATGTATTGGTGGGTATTGGTCTTCATACGTCTGAACCAGGGTAAGAACTGGGGATTTGAAGATGAACAGGATTGTTTTTGTCTTTCCAAAGTGTAGGATACAGCAGGAAGAAAGAACAGTACACAGATACTTTCATTATTGTATGACTCATGCAATGAAAAATAGAGATGTCCTAGGATGCTATGTGAGTTTATGGGAGAGACAGCACGTCCAGGCTTGATGGGTCAAAGAAAGTTATGTGGACAAAATGAGATGTACATTGCTGACGGGAGGATGAGGAACAATTAAGGTCAGAGATACTTCAGTAGGTGTGTGTCTAGTTGTCCACCCAAACCTCATGCAACCATGCGGTTGGCTTCTCCAGTTTGTGATTAATTCATGATTCAATGCTGAGATTACGAGTATGAGCTACACCTGCCCTAGGGTGGAGAGCCTGCAGCTGTTTCTCCCTTTTTGCTCTTGCTATTTTGCTGCTTCCTGCAGCCATGAACTCTCACCCCTCTGCCATGTGCCCCCTTGTCTTGGAGCTAGCTAATTATGAACTGACACCTTCACAAACTATGAACTAAATAAACCTTTCCTTTCTTAATTTTGGGTGTCAAGCTTTTTTCCAGCAATGAGAGAATAGTAACCGAGACAGAGTGCAAATTAAACGTCTAAAGGTCATGGCATATTAAGGAACAGAAGGGATTCAAAGAGCCCTTGAAGGGATTCTTCATGAAGAACATAAAGATGAGATTTGACAAGAACTTGTTCCCCACTGTCACTTGGACTATACATTTCTCCTGATTTTCTAAAATTCATTTTGTTAAAAGATTAATTTTGTCAGAGAAAAACATTCATATAAGTCTGAGAAACTGAGTCAGGCATGGTGGCACATGCCTGTGATTTCTGCACTCTGCACAGCCACAGCAACAGGGGGATCACACCTCCTGTAAGTCAACTATTCCAGCCAAGCCCCACTTCCCAAGGGCAAGTCCACTATACTACCTCCATTATTCAGTCAAGTAGAAAAAACCCTAATATGAGTTCCTGAGGCTCTTGGGAGACATATAGATATAAACCATAAGACTCAGTAAGATTCTATTGTAAAAATTTTAAAAATGTAAAGGACATTACATTACTTAGTACAAAGCCCCTGGGTTGTTTCTAGTAACACACACACACACACACACACACACACCCCACACACACACACACAAACACTGCTACATAGTAACTGTATTAGTCAGCTTTCCATCATTATAACAAAATTCCTGAGACAACTTAAAAAGAGAAAAGGTTTATTTTGCATCACAGTTCCGTAGATTTCAGTCCACAGTCAATTGTCCTCACTGTGGGACCTACAGTGGGGCACAGAATCTTGGAAGGAACAAGTGGTAGAAGAAGCAGCTTATTTCCTAATGGTTGGGAAGCACCCCCCCCACCACCACCAANCCAAAAAAAAAAAAAAAAAAAGGAACTGGTTTCTTAGTATCCCTTTTGAGGACATACCCCCTAATAATCCAAGATCTCCCTTCAGGCCCATTTTTTTTTTTCCTATTTCTTATTTGTGGGTCTTTTGAGACAGAGTCTCATTTTGTACTTAATTTGGCCTTGAACTGTGAAGCACAGACTGGCCTCAAACTCACAGTGATCCTCCTGCCTCAGCATCCTGAATACCTGGATTACAGGTGTATACCACCTCACGCAGCTAGGCTACACCTTTTAAAAGCTCCATCACTGAGCTGGCGAGATAGCTCAGCAGACTAAGCTCCTGTGTAGGCAAGCATGGAGATGAGGTTTCAATCTCCGGCACCACATGCCACGTTGTGAGACCAGGCATGGTGGCACATGCTTGTAATCCCAGCTCTGGACAGGCTGAAAATCAAAGGATCACTACAAGTACGAGCTGCATAGTGAGACCCTGTACCAAATACCTAAAAAATAAAAATAAAGTAAAAGCTCTATCATGTCCTAATAGCACCAACCTGAAGACCAGGCCTTTAATACATGGGCCTCTGGAGAACTTTCTAGATCCGAACGATAGCAGTGATACTTTTTCTAAACCCAACAGCTCATTAACATTATGTGCTCAAAGATTCACATCACTCAGTTCTTTGTAACTATGGAAGTACCCTGTGGTGTATTAAGTATCCAGTGAGTCTGAGAAGTGGTATGTCAGTATTTAGAAAGATGGAATTAAAGTCATATATGCTGGAATAATGGGGAGAGGTTTGACATACATACACACATACTCATCTCCCACTATGTGCCAAGTATATAATGCTGTGATGTAAGCATTATTGTTCCTATTTTAAATATTTGAAAGCATGTGTCAGGGAGAACACAAGTCATTTGCTTTGGCATAAGAGCCAGATTTGGGGACTAAGCTGTCAAGTCTAGCATTCTTTCGATTACACTACCTGCTTTTTTGAAGTGGTAAGGTACTAACTGGACCCTAAAGGACATAAAAAGCAAGATACTGAGAAGAGGATGGAAGTGGAGAAGGACATCTGTAAGAACTGTTTGTAGGGAATGTTCCCAAAATAATTTTTCTTTTACATTCTTGTCCTTTATAAAAGGTATCAGAGATAATGGGAAAGAAAACTTTTTTTTTTTTTTTTTTTACAATTTTGTCCCCAAAGGCATGGACTTTGGAGATGTCCACAGAGGTATGACTCCAAGAAACAAGAGACCTTTTGATAACAACTTTGTAGCTTTTCATCTTTGGCTGGAAATTAGAATTCTAAGTTTACTACAATCATGTAAAATGTCACCATCATCTCCTTATATTTCACTCTGGTTGTTTTCAGAAGTACAGATAAGGGAGACCTAATGTTATAACCCAACTGCTTTCTGTCCTGATTTATTCTTTGGGGCAGTCTCTTGACCTCACTAGCAATAGTTTGCTGGCTAGCCCAGTTCCACTATATCATGTAACTTTCATTATCAGGTATCATGTTTTGGCCCACAAGATTTCATTATAACATCTTTTGTCTACACACCTGATTTTGATGATTTACACTAAGACTTAGCTATTATGAAGGCTGTTTACTCCATGCTTTACTTATCCACAGCTAATGGGTTGATTTAAAAAGGTCCTGTTCTTTTTTTTTTTTTTTTATAAAGACCTCCAGGAAACCCACTGCACATGAGAGAGACCTGAATATATAACAGTTTTAGTGACATGTCAAAGATGCAAAGGGTTTGAAGGTTATTGATGTCACAGGGAGAATATCTGAATGACATGAGCAGGTTTTAATTTCTATGAAACTACTGAAAAAGAAAGACATTAGTAGAGCATCTTCATTGTCCAAAGAGGAAGCTAGAGTTGATATCAAAACCCTTTAGCAGTGATGATTTTAGAAAATAGACGAAAGATAATTATTAAATCTCCTTAGATAATGAAATAGCCCGGAAAGATAATTCAGAACTAGTGCTGGCCAGATAGCTTAGTGGATTAAAGCACCTGCTTAGGCAGATGCAGGGACCCAGGTTCTATTCCCAGAGTGTCTGCTGGCCCACCCCCAGGGCATGCTGTGACAGACTGGGCGTGGTGGCACACTCCTGTATTCCCAGCACTTGGGAGGCTGAAAACAGGAGGACCACTAGTCTGATCTGTGTAGTGAGACCCTGAACACCCTGTACTAAATACATTTTTCAAAAAAGATAATTCAGGACCAAAGTATTCTGGGGTATTTGAAGAATTTCATAATCCTTGGATGAAATAAATAAATAAATAACATATAGGCAAGTGTGTTGGCGGATTGCCATGAGTTCAAGGTCAGCCTGGGCTACAAAGTGAGTCCAAGGACAGCATGATATACATAGTAAGACTGTCTTTTAAAAATAAATAAATGAATAAATAATATACAATAAACTAAGCTGAACAGTTTGCATTATTTATATTAAAAGTCTACTGAAGTCAGGCTGGTCAAATAGCTCAGTGGATTAAAGCACCTGCAAGTAGGCACAGGGGCCAGGGGTTCGATCCTCAGGCCTGCCGTGCCAGCCCTGCCTCCAGGGCATGCTGAGACAGCAATTGAGACTGGGAACTGTGGTGTGCGCCTATAATCCCATCACTTGAGAGGCTGTAAACAGACGGATCACTACAAGTCCGATCTAGTAGTGAGACCCTGAGCACCCTGTAGACCCTTCCCTAAAATACAGGAAAAAAAAAAGTTTACTGAAGTCCTACCAGGAAGATAGGAGACTCTTGTCAGGGCTTACAAGGGAACAGATTTAATACAGGACTCATACTTCATAGGATTATTTAATAATATTCACCCAAAGAATCAAATGCACACATCTGTCCACGCAGTAGAGACCCTAAGAATCCAACTGAAAGCCTGGATCCCACGGCAAGGTCCTGCATGAGTCCAGCTGAAGTCCAACTGCCATAGAGCCCACAATGTCTCATTGAACTCTGTATCAAGGAGCTGCACTGGAAAGGCCCAAAGGTCAGTGACAGAAGCTAAAAAGTTTGCACCAGCAGGGTGAAGGATCTGTGCCAGCAGCCTGAGGAATCTGCACTGGAGCCAGGAAGCAACACTCAAAGGAACAGAGCTCTCCTGAAAAGAACTGCGGCCATCCTCAGTGACAAGGACCCAAGCTCCTCCAATGATGAGAACAGCTGAGTTCATACCAGGAAAACCAACACAACAGGCTTGTCCAGTAGGACCAACAGCATGCCACCTTCCCCTCCAGTTCTCCTTTTATGCCATGGGCAACAATCCTCAGGTGGGCCTTCCACACCCAGAACCACCAAGTGCAGCTGGGTGTTACAAGCTGACCATTAGTTCATCCACCACAACTTTCTTCAATGGGAAACATTTGTTTGTTTGTTTTTTTTAAAAACAACAACACAGTTTTTCTAGAGAAACCTCATGTTCTTAATTTGTTATACATCAAAATACACGACAATTTCTAGTGATCTACTTTAGTGAGAGTCTGGAAGTTTTAAAGGCTTTTTTCCCTAAGCCTCTTGTACCTTTTATGACACCATCTTCTAGTTCCTACTCATAGGCTATTAAGGTATCATCAGGCCAGTAGAATAAGCACTTCCTGGCAAGCGCAGGACCTCAGTTCAATCCCTGGTTCTGCCAAAAAAACCCCAAAAAAACCCCAAAACAAAACAAAAACAAACAAACAAACACAGGCATGGCTAATAAATGAGAGGTGACTAATACCTTGGGGAGAAATGTCCCTCTACCAAGAAATTTTGTATTTGATTTCTCAAACATAAGTGCAAGTCCTAGTTGCTAGCATTCTTGACAAATGCAGATTTCTAGGCTCCTTTCCTTGAGACTTCAAATTAGCTTGTACATGGCAGTGTGCGGTATGCTTAGGAGCATTCCAGGTCCACTAGGTAGAAGTAGCACCTCTCCCTTAGCTGTTTCTAGGCACTGACAAACATTGGGGGAGAGGGGATGGGAGGCAACAGGACACCAATGATGACACCAGTGGGGGAATATCTTCCTTTCTTCGAAAATTAGTTGTCTGAAGAGTCTAATACAAACATCCTAATTCTAACAAATGTAGTCAGTAACCATACCTGAGAGACACAGATGAGTTATGGGTTGAATTACATGTCAAAGATTCATATGTGGATGCTCATCATCCCCAGTGCCTCAAAATGTGACCTCATTTGGAAATAAGAATAGCTGGAGATTTAGTTAAAATGAAGTCAAGGTGAAGAGACAGCCCCTACTCTGGTACAACTAATGGAGTACTGGAACACAGGGAAAATGCTACATAGAGGTTGGAATCCTGCTGCCAAAAGCCAAGAAAGTTCCCGAATGTAAAAGAAATGCCTGAATAGGCCTTCTACAGTGCTGCAGGGAGAGTGTGGCCCTGGGAGACGCTTTGATCTCAGACTTCTGGCCTCAGTTCAAGACAGCTAGTTAGTGGGCCCGCAAGATAGCTCAGTGGACTAAGTGTCTGCTTAGGCAAGCACACTGGTACCACTGGGTGTGCCTGCCCTGCCCCCACCACTGAGCTGGCCACCTAGCCCGGGCATGGTGGTGCAGGCCTGTAATCCCAGCACTGGGGAGGCTGAAAGCAGGAGGATCACTACAAGTCCAAGCTGCGTAGTGAGACCCTGCACCAAATACACAAATTAAAAATAAAAGACAGCTAGTTTGTGATACTTTGAAACAGCAGCCCTAGGAAATAAATACTGGATTTTAAACAAAATGAGAGTATGATATGGGGAAATACATAGGCAGGGTCAGTGAGAAAAATAAAAGGATGGCAGACTGGTACCAATTCCCAATTCTGAATTTCTCTTTCTTAAGGCTTGCCACAAAAATAAGTAAACAAGAATATAGTATTTTTAGGGCCTGAGTTCAATCTCCAGTTCCGCAAAAAAAAAAAAAAAAGAATATAATATTTTTATTTTTATTAAGTACTCTCCAAATATGTCTAATTTACATATTCAGAACGAAATCTATGTTCTTTTGGGGGCACTGTGTAGGCTAGGCAAAAGCTCTACCACTAAACTATAACCCTAGCCTCATACTTTGTTACTTCCCCAAACTGAAAGTATTCCTTGTGTTCCAGTTTCAAGTTCTAGTAGGTATCACATGGTAATTGGGCAGAATGAGCCGCCTCAAAAACAGAAACAATGCATCAACTATGCCATCATTCATAGAGAAGAAAATATGTAAAGGCAAGAAATTCTTTAATTCTGATTACACTGTAGCTTTAAGCAAAGTGTTGACTGTTTCAGGTCACAAAGGCACTATTTAGAGTACAGCAAGTGGGATCATGTGTCCAACAGGCCACACAGTCACGTGTCCATCCAAAGTGGGCAATTCATATCCTCTTCGTGCAAGGATGAAGCCTTAAAAGTATTAAAAGGGCTTAACACTCAATTGCTTTATTTACAATAAAAGTGAACACTGATGTCCACTGTTACCAACAAAACAAAAGCCTAATGGCAAATGTCAGCCTCTTCTTCTTAAGATATAAAATTCATGCTGATATTTTGGTTCCTGTTTCATCTTCTAACAGAAAACAAAAAAAAAAAAAAGGAAGCTAGTCTCCTTGCACGAAGGTTTTATAAAGTTGTAAAGTTCTATTGCAAATGAAGACCCCATAAAATATTTTTTCCTATCCTCGTTAGCATAATTAAGTAGTCAGTAATCGAGAATGGTAGGAACTATTGGCAAAACTAGAAATGTCTATGAACTAAGCTGACCAGATACAAACAAGATTAGATCTAGACTAAGTGCCTTCCACAAGTCTCCATAAATTAACAGGTCATTAATCTAGAGAATCTTCGCCAAATACTGATTTGGATGTAACTTCTATATTATGAATTATAATGGATATAATTTTGTCAAATCCCCTCACCTTCAATGAAAGAAACTTTGTAGACTGCCTTTCAGAGTCACAAGCAGTTACTGCCTGAGCCCAATTTAAACCACGTTTGCCCTCAACAGATATGCTCTGGGGGACAGGGTGGGGTGTGGATATAAGATGGTACCTTGTTACAGGCCTCAGGGTGTTAGGACACAGGCTATAAATTCTCATGGCAATTTTCTTTTTTCTCTGAAAAAGGATAGAACTAGTAAAGAACCGTCCCAGAGTTTTCAGAAGCAAAAACCCAGGGGACATAAAGGAGAAATAAATTAGCTTTTATGGCAGTGAGGACAGCACCATGTTTCTCCAACTGTTTCTTCCAAGTTACTGAATCTGTTCGCCTACAGGCCAAAGGAGGGTTTGTTCAACTCCTCTCCAAGTGCCTCTCCTTCCTCATCGACTCCAATCCCCTCCACCCCAAAAGTAAGGGCTGCTGCCCAAACTACTCAGGCTTAATGCGGACAGCGCCGACGCATCGCGGTTGCCTAGAAGTCAGCTTGACGCCGAGAAATCTAATTGTCCAAGTCGGATCTCTCGGACTATTGTGCCCGGAAAGGAACATTGAACAGGTGAGTGCTACGGGAGGCAACCAGTTCCGGAAAGTCTGAAAGGGCGAAGTGTGGGTGCTGGGCGAGAAAGAGGCAGAGGGAAGGACCGTGCGCCAAATGAAAGGTGGCGCGTGCAGCCGCAGCGACGCCTCCCTCCCCGAGATCACCTTGCGCTGACCTAGTTGAGCCGCGAAGGAAGCAGCTCCAGCCCGCGAAGAAGGGCGGGGCGGAGGGGGGCGGGAACAGGGGCGGGGCCTCGCGCTGGATCTTTCTGGAGCTCGCTCGTGATTCGCGGAGGGCTTAGAGCCGGAAGTGGCCGGGAGGCGTTGGCGGCGGCGGCGCACGTGGTGACGTGCGCGGCAGTGCGGGAGAGCGGGCGGCGGCAGTGTCTCCTGGACGCGCGCCGAGGTCGGTCGCTCGCTCGCGGGAGCTGTCGGAGGGGCTGGGCGCAGTTATCCGCCTGCTGCTTCGGCGCGCCTGTGCCGGCGAGGGAGCGTTCCTGCAAGACTTCAGTGGAGTCGCAGCCTCCGCGGACTGACCGCTCGTTCTCTCTGCTGCATTCTCGCCCCCCTCCGCCGCCTCGAGGCGCTTTTCTTTGGGCTAATTCCTGCCCGCTTCCTCCTACTCCCCATCGAAGCTCTGGAGATGAGGTTTTCCATCTCTTCAGAGATGAACCAGGTAATGGACGGAGGCGGGCGAGCCCGCGGCTGGGACCCGAGGTGAGGGGAGGCGCGGGCGGCCGGGAAGATGGTAGGAAGTGCGGAGCGCTGACGCTGCCGCGCCGGGCGCTGCCTTGGTTGCCAGGTCGCGATGGCAGCCGCGGGCCAGCGTGGAGGCCCGAGACCTAGTCTGAGCCGGGGCAGCGGTGGCGAGCGGTAGGACCGAGGCTTTCGCTTGAGGGGTCCGTGGGCCCAGTGGCAGGGCGCGCGCGGCGGGTGGACTGACCGGAAGGGGGCACGGGAAGCTCCGTTCTGCTGTCAGGAACGGACGCCTGGCACGGGGTCTGAGCGCTCCTCGGCGAACCCTTCGGAGACTCTGCGCGTGTGGGCGCCGAGCCCGCCCTGGGCCGCGTTGGGCACGCCGGCCCGGAGGGGTCGGCACCGAGTCCCCTGCCGCCGTGGGCCGCGGGGTCCTTTGTTCCCGCTCCACGTTGCCCGCTCTTCTTGCCAAGCGCGGGGAGAAGGGGGCGGGAGGAGCTTGGGAGTGGCTGCCCTGACGTGTCGGCGCTGAGTGACTGCGGGGCCCACCAATCCCGGTCGGGGGTGTGCGGCGCCGGGCTCCGGGCGCGCGGCTTGGGGTGGGGGCGCCCTCCGCGGGGAGGAAGATCTGGGGGTCCACTGGCAGTCTGGGGCGCGGGCCACTCTCTTTTACGGAAGAAATAGGTGGAAAGGTTTGCTCCTTTTTACTTTTTGACTTTTCACGCTTTTTGCAAAACGTTTGTAGTCATATGCTCTTGCTAGGACGATATCAGGCAGTATCAGAAATGAAGGTTAAATTTAGGGACAGTTGAACCAAAATGCTTTAGGAGTAGTGTTTGCTTGTTTGTTTGTTTTTGGGGGGTTTTCCCCCAGATACGTAGTAGAGAAGTGGTTCGATACAGGTGACGTTTCAGACAGGAAAACAGATGTGCTGAAGGTTGCGTTTATGTTACCTAATGTCTGTTGTCGGTGATGGAGGCCAGAATACCGTGGCATCAGTTTGTTCTTTGAGTTTTTGGACACATGGTCTCCTGTTTAATAGTAAACGTTGACTCTGGAAGCCTAGTGTTCTGCCTAACATTTGAACAAGTATATCGTGAACTATCGCGACCATTTTTTGAAATAATAGAATCAATGGTTGATTTAAGGAAACTACTACTGATTTTAGTCTGAATCCTACTGAAATTTCGACCTTAAAATTCTGAAGAAGTTTGTAAACGTGGACGTGAGTAAATACTGGCTTTAGAATTGAATTCAGAGTAGTGTTATTTGATGCCACCTAGCAGGTTGCTTGTTACTGGCATTTTACTTTGGTGAATGAGATTTGACTGACCAGAGAGACCTGGAATGTTTTTTATCTGTATTTTCCTCCTTGGAGATGTTTTAATAGACATTAATTTCTTTAACTTTTATCTTAATTTGTAGTTTTTATTCTAGTCCCCCAACAAAGCATTTTAGTTTTAAATTAGTATCTTTTTAGCTGCGTTTTGAAAGTGGAGTTTGGTTTTTCTTGCTTGGGTACTTTGGGTGGCAATTCAGTGTGGGTTTGTGGTAAGCTTTTTAATTTGAATGTTGTCCTATTAGAGAAATATCTTAATCATTGCAGATGAGGTAATCTTCAAAAATCCTAAACGTTTTAACAGCATTGAGTGTACTGTTAAATCGGCCCTGTAGGAAATCTTCAAGGTTGGAGATCCACCTTGTGTTGTGCTATCGGATGTAAAGTGAAGCATTATGAAGTAAAGTGAAGCATAACAGAAATGATTTCTGGGATTTTCGTTAGAACCACAGAAAATATGTACTTGTACACATCATTTACCACCTTTTAGACGTTTCTAAACTTAGACTACGATCAGTATACTTTATGCTTTTGATATCAACCTGGATGTACAGAAGGTACCTCAGCATCAAACTGCAAACCAGTTCTTTTCCTCTTTTCATTCTTGTTTTTCTCCATGAAACAATCAAAAAACAATGGTTATGCTTCCTGGTTTTTCTTTTTTTTAAGTTGATGTTGGTAATGATACTATAGCATCCTAAAAAAGTATCTTAGGGCCCCACTGCCTTAGTTAAGAACTAATCCTGGGTATACAGAGTCTAATGAATTACCTTGTGTCCATGTTTTTACTCATTTCTCTGGGCCCAGCCCCCAGCCTTCCCCCCACTTTTCTGCTGCAGTACCCTATTCCCTGCTTAAATCCTTTCCTTGGTGTCATACACAGCACTGTTTAAAAAATTAGGCTCGATTTCTTGCTTCTGCTTTCATTATTATGTACATCCTGTGGTCTACAATCTATTAAAACCAAAATAGCTACAGTTTCTGACATATATTCATTGTCATATCTTCTTTCCTCTTCAGTATGAGCTATTTTCATTGTATATTTACCCTCACCTTGTCTGGTATGTGAAGTGTTCAAGGCTGGGAAATTGAGTTAACTCCACTGCTGCAAGCATTCCATTCCAGTTTGTGCCTGCCATATGTTTGGTTCCACAAATGTTCGTGTTGTAATGATGAAAAAAAAAAACACAACTATGAGATTAATAGTGTGGAACAAGCGACTTTGGTTGAGTTTTGATTTAGATTAATGATGATTGATAGTGGCTTGTACAGGTGACTTTGGAGAGTCAGAACTTCTGATTCTACAGAGTGGACTTGGGACATTCTCAGCATGCCTATGACCCTGGGTTTGATCCTCAGTGCACTACAAGGAACAAAGATCAGTCCATTTACATTGTCTTTGGGTACCCTCAAAAAACTGCCATGCTTAAATATTTGTAATTTGCCTTTTAAAGAATGCTTTTGAATTTTTATTTACTTATTTTTAGTGTTGTTTGGATCAAACATAGGGCCTTTTGTGTACTAAATTCTCTGCCACTGAGAACTGCACCCTAGCTCTGATCATTTAATGTTTTGTCTTGCTGTAAAGCCGGAGAAGAATTTGGGGAATGGGACATAATGATGTTTACCATTTTCACAACTCTTTTAAGACTTGTTGAATTGTGTTTGTCACCTACAGTAATTTCTGTGAGCTGTGGCAAGTTGTCAATTTCAGAGTATTACTGAAGCACTTTAATTACTTATAAATCTGTGTTCTGTTTCTTACACTGACCATACTAAATAATTGAAATATATTTATCATATCATTCTGACCTCCGTTTTAATTTTAAGTAGATTAATTCAAAGTGTACTTTAAGTACCAAGCAAAATGTTCTCATACTCTTATGTGACTTTGATGATTGGGCTTCTAGTTTGGCTTTTAAAAGAAAAACAGCTCCCCATTTTTAATTCCTAATTGTGTTTGAGTTTCATAAACCAAGTAAGATTGTGAATTTTGGGGCTGGTTTAGAATTCTTGATTTGCCTAACCTTGTTTTAGTGAAAATAAATGTGAACTTTCAAAAACCAGTTTATATTAAATGTCATCCATGTGTGGACTAACTTTTAAAATTAACTAGGGTTGTTGATTTTAAAAGCTAGTGTAGATATTAAAGAAATGAGGTTTATGTTAAGACTGACGCACAAAAAGTCAAGTACTAAATATAACAAGACTATTGTAGAATTCATAACAATAATAGTACTGTACAACTTTGTATCCCAAGAGTTGTTCCAAAACTTCATGAGATATAAATTATTACAGTAATTTTGAATAATTTTCTTTCCAAATAAACTTGAGGTAAAACATCTACTTTGTCAAATAATAAGTAGGTGACATTTTATTGTTTCGATCAAGACAGATTTGCAAAAATACAGAATAAAATTGGTCAACATTTAAAATATTTGTGAATTTTGACCTTTTGTTTTACCTTTTCAGGTGATGCATTTTTTAAAATCTTTTTTTTTGATAACAAAATTTTATTAATGATAGGAAATGAAACAGGCTCTGCAGAGCAAGTTTGGGCCATATAAAGGAAGTATACCGTACAGTGTCAGGGTGGGCCACCACATAAAAGAAAGCACAGTGGCCCAGATGATGCATTTTTATCATATAAAAAGTTTGGGGGATCTTCTCACCCATTTTTTTTCTTAGTCTTTCATTAATCTAGTTAGTTATTTGGTACAGGGTCTTGCTATGCAGCTTGGACCCATAGTGATCCTCTTGTCTGAGTCTCCCTGGTGCTGGGATTACAGGTGTGCACCACCACCCTTGTTTTAGGTACATTTTATAAAACTGAAGGGGGAGCTGGGGGAGGTAGCTCAGGGCTTGAGGCACCTGTTTGTCAAGCACAAGGACCAGGGTTCAATTCTGGTTCCACATGCTGTGCTGGCCTGGCCACTGACACCGGTTATAGTGCCACACGCCTGTAATCCCAGTGCTGGGGAGGCTGAGACAGGAGCATCACTGTGAGTCCAAGCTGCGTAGCGAGGCTCTGTATCAAATAAATAACTGAAGAAGAGTTGCCAAGTATACCTGTGGATAGCTGGTTCAGTGCAAATGATACATAAAAAGACTTTCTTAATTTGAGCCAAGTCTTTAGTGTTCTATGTATATACTAGGTTGGGAGGAGGATTGGGGGAAGATGTCAGGAATCGAACTTAGGACCTTGTGCCTGCCAGACAGGCACTGTACTGCTGAGCTATATCCCCAGCCAATGTATTTGGAAATTGTTTGTTAAAGCTAGTTTCTTAAGAAAAAGCAGGGTTAATCAACTTCAATGAAAGTTACATAATGGTATGATATATTTGGTGAAAAAGTGGGCATTGACAACAGTCGGAGTTGAAATACTGGAGCTTCCTTGAAATGAAGCCTCAGTTAGGGGATATATGGGAAACAGCTGCCTTACAGATTCCGCTCATGTTAAGCCATCACTATGTGTTTGTTGAGTTAGAATTGGACTGGCCTTCAGTGGAGTCTTGGGGCAAATGATGACTCAGTCACCTTAGCATAATTGATAGAATTGTAGTTTTGATACATGTATAAAGCAAATCAAAGTTATTTTAAGGTGTCCATAACTATGCAAATATTTCACATAATTTTCTAGTTCTAGTTCCCTGCGTTAGAGAGTGACTTGGTATCAGTTCAGGTGTTTTTTTAAAAAAATAGTATATAAATTTGACATAATAATTGATATATGAAAATGAGGGAAGTAGGGAAGGGGATTGAGCTCCTTGGAGATTTGTTTTGAACTAGAATTATTTCATTGATAATTTATTTTGCATATGCAAAAAATCATGCAAAGCACAGACATGTATATTTTTCTTTTTTTATTTAGTGTGACCAATTTACTAATCTTTATATTCAAGTTTTAGGGTAGTTGTATTGAGAAAGATGTAATGAAGATCATGAAATATGAACAAGGCAAGCATTGTCTTTTTATGGACTTAGACTTAAGGAAGATAAACAAATAAACTAAACAGGACATAGAACAGACAAGCAAGAAGATTATACCTACCTTTTAAGGATGATTTCTTTCTTTTTTTTAATATTTATTTATTTATTTAGTGTGTGTGTGTGTGTGTGTGTGTGTGTGTGTGTG